>OMKZ01033017.1:1350-13820 GCA_900302535.1 Neoniphon sammara | reverse complement strand
TACTACTGATAGCCATGAACACACACACACACACACACACACACACAAATATTAATTTCTCTTCTCCCCTTTCTTTTTTATTTCCTCTCTTTTACAATCCTCAAATCTGACATGTGTTTTGTCTCTTCTCTCTCCCGTTTCTGTCCATCCTCTTCTCTCTCTCTCTTTCACTGATTGACAGAGCCGCCTCATCCCCTCTCTTCCTGCTCTCTCTTTCCTTGAACACCTTTGGCCATTTGGATGCTAGGGTGATTCACCATGTAGAGTGTGTACCACATATTATTACCATGGCGGCGTGGGTTTGATTCTGACCTGCCCTTTGCTGCATGTCATCCCCTTTCTCTCTCTCTCCCCCGTCCTTCCTGTCTATCTCTACTGTCAAATAAAGCAGAAATGCCCAAAAAAATCTTAAAAAAAAAAAAACAACAACTTTCTGCCATTCCTTCATCCCTCCCACTGACAGAGCCTCTCTTCCTCTCTTTTCTTCCTCCTCTCTACATTTCCTCCACATCCTCTCATCCCTATCTCTCCCTTTCAACATTCTATTAACCCTTCCTCAGTGACAGACACTCCTAAGCCTCTTTCTTCCTCCTTCTCCTCTTTCATCACTCTCTACATTCACTCCCTTGATGGGCGGCCTCTATCCCTCTTTCATCCCTGCTACAAAGCATCATCCCTCTTTTTTTTAAGTGGAAATGATAGAATTCCCCCTTTTCCTATCAATCATCTTCTTCAGTTAGACAGGCTGAACAGGTCTGAATGAGGAACTCTTGATTTTCAGTTGCATGGCTTTTCTGTGGCACAGAGTGGGGCAGATACTGGGGTAAAATAGTCTGCCATTACGGAAGCATTTCACCTGTTTTATGGAGCAGTGGAGGTCAAAATATTTTGTTGAGACTGAATGCAGACTGAAGCGTGTTTAAGACGCTGGTGGCACCACTTTTACAAAGAGACGCCTCCCACGCAAACAAGTTTGTGAACAAGTTTTGGGTTAGAGAGAATGGTGCAGAAAATGTCAGCTGAAATATTCTGAAGAATGAAAACACTCTACGCGGACAAATACATAAGAACGAACCTTACACCTAGACACTGACAAACACACCGTCAGTGTTTCCCACACATATGCTGCACTTGGGCAGCCTGGCCAAGTATATTAACAGTTGCACAGTATATTTCAACCTTTATATAAAGCAGGAAAACGGAAATATGTTACACAGAGCACCTGTTCAGTATTACCTGTTATGCAGCAGAGGCTTTGCACAGAATGTTGGTGTGGTTCTTTTTGCTCCAGTATGGCTGCCTGTAACCATTGGCAACCACTTTCAAAAGAAAATGCCTAATTTCTGTGCAGCAGTAGAGTAGGTAAAAGACTGGAAAAACATGATATTACTGTTCTACTAAGACTTGTTTACAAGATCCAGTAACAAGGGGACAAATTACTATGTTTTTGTTGATGTAATGCTCATATATCAACACAAAGCAACCGGTGTCGCTATGTTACAGGCAGCCATGTTGGGGGACAGAGAACTACACAAACATTCTGTGAAAAGCCTCTATTACCAGTTCTGACTTTAAAGAGAGAGAATTCCTACATTTCCAAGAATACAAGAATAAAGTATCTATCTATCTATCTATCTATCTATCTATCAAAGCATTAAACTGTCATACTACTAATTACCTACTACCATATCAGAAGCTGTCCAGCTGCACTGCTGTCACTGACATTCACCAACACTGGACTTAACATCTTCATCTAAATTTAGACTTACAATTCAGTAATTTCCATCTTTGCCATCTGTCTTAATAACAATACTGTGGGTTAGTGCGAGAGCCGACCCCCTGGCTGGAAGCAGCCCACTCAGCAGTTGAGAAATGCAACTTTATCAACAAGTCTAGAGGGTTGGTGACCCTGCTGGCTTGAAGTAACCCCCTCAGCTGTTCAGAAACTGCACAAACACTGGCAAACTTAACTCTGTGGAAAAAAAAAGCAGACCAGGCGCTGCAGTTGAAAATGCCGGCTGAAATAATTTGAAGAGTGGAAAGTAGCTCTGCACAGACATGCAGGATTGGAAGTATCATAGTTGTAGATATCAATAAACATTCATTTGTACAGACGGGAAAGTATGAATACTTTCTTAGCAACTGACCAAGAAATCTTCTTTTCTGAAGCAACACCAAATCTTCACAGTAATGTTACCTTTGCTATAACAATATCCCAACATCTAATTGCTGATTGTGCTTTCTGAACTCCTTCTTAAAGGGTCCTTTTTTTGCTATGCAAGGGGTTTGCTGCAAAGGGAATTCTGACAGCTGATAAAGCTGTTTCTACTGGAGCCAAAACGGTGGACAGCAAACTTTTTTTTTTCTTTTTCTTTACCTAAAAAGCAACGCGGTGATCTTACTCATTAGATTTAGGCTGTAACTACAATAGCAGTGATAAAGACATATCAGGAGCCACTGAGAGTTGTGAATGTTTTAGCTGGCAACAGAAAATGCTGACTGTGGGCAGTGGCTCTCATGACAGGTGACACACTTCTTACTCCAGTCTTTCTACTTTGTTAGTGTCGGCTCCAGTCTTTTGTTTGTCTGAAGTGATTCAAGAACCCCCTCCTATAAAGTGCTACACGGGGACATTTCTCATAAGTAAGCTAGTCACTGGCTTTTTAATCAATCATCCACTCTCTGACTTCTCCATTTTCATCGAATGAATGAACAACTTTAGCTTGCTTGGTAATATTTGACATCTTAACACTATTTCTGCCTCACCATCTCTCAGAGTTATGATTAGTTTTTCAGGCTGGGGGGGGGGCGGCCTTACAGAATGGATATTTTACAGGGACTCTGAAGTTTGATGAGAACAACAGGAGGTCTTCCAGTGTGGACACCTGCTGCAAGGCTGGACTGAGTGGTGTTTGTTTTTGAGGAGAATCCTTTTTCTCCTGTGCTTGTTCACTTATCTTTACTTACTTATATTGTCCACATGCACGTCAGAGTGTTCACAAACATTGGAACGACCTTGGCCAACATCCAGCACTTGGTTGGTCCAAGTGGAGTTTGGACTATGCCAGCCTACTGATCTTGCCATCAGACCAGAACCAGATGCTGAAGTAGGCCTGTCCCATTGCACAGCCTTGGAGCAAAATAACTACTGATAGCCCATGCTAACATCCACATGTTAACTAGAGTCTGGTATCCCATGGGTGCAAAGACACTATTCATTATATCTTCTAATATCTGTCAGGCTTAATGCTGAGTTGTGGCAACATACCTAAAGTTTGTCACCACATTGTGCTGTTGTGTTTTACCTTCTACCTGAGCTTTAGACAAGGGTATCCAATATTAATGTCTTACCCCTTTAACATGATCACATCAATCTCTGCCTTTACCAAGATGCTTCTTGGTTTACATGGACGTCCCAAGCAGCCTTTTGTATGGGTGTATGGTTATGGTTTTGTATGGTTTTATGCACATGTTGTAGTCGTCATAGCACACCTGCATCCTGCTGCCTTTCTCCACCTACAACCTTCCTTGATGTCCAAATGATTATTTCCATCGCCATGGTGAATGTATGAGGGGAGATCACGATACCAATTTCCAAGCGATGTCATGCTGAGGTAAATTCTAATGTAGAGCATATTTGCATTTCTTCAAGAAGCCTTTGAACAGATTTCTGACGATGCCTTAAAAGAGCCACTCTTTATATAAAAAAATCCCCGTACACACATGTGCAAACGCACACTTCCACCACATCCTCTCTCTGTCCAGTGATGCTCAAAATGCCCCGGTAATTAAGGCAGCAATAGAATAGCACTTAGCCAAGCATGTCAGAGGCCTACAGACACACACACACACACACACACACACACACACACACACATTTGTGTGCATTCACACACAAATGGTGAACAAATGTTATGTTCAGGAGCGAGAAGGGTTCAAGTGGGTTAAGTGTGTGGAATAGAGTGGCAAGTGTTGCTCCGACGCAGTTAGCCCCTGCTGATAGAGTTTTAAATGGCACCGCGGTAGCATTAGCATTCTGCAAATGGTTGCTGCTGGAGCCTTTGAGTGGTGTGGAGGAGGGTGGTGGTGGTGGTGGTGTGTGTGTGTGTATGTGTGTGTGTGTACATGTGTGTGTGTGACACTTAAGTGGTGTTTTTAGAAGCATTTGTTCTTGAATGTGACTTTGAGGGCGGCTGTGTTTTGTTTCACTGAGAGGGAGGTTGAAAGAGAGACGAGACAATGAGAGGTACAGGGTCCACACAAACCCTCTCATGAGCTTACACCTACACATACACAGACACACAGACACACACACACACACACACACACACACACACACACACAAACAGACACACACACAGACCCAGAAGGTCCCATATGCATGACAATGGCTCAACCAGAGACATTGACAGGAGAGCGATAGGAGAGAGGAGGGTGCAAGGGCATATCCTGAAGCTACTGTCTTTTATGGATGGCAGAGGGCAGAATGTGTGTGTGTGTGTGTGTGTGTGTGTGTGTGTGTGTGTGTATCATAAAACATAAAAGAACTTATGAGTGACATATAAGCGGGCTGTGCCACTGTAGATAGTGGGTTGGGTGGACTTCAAGAGGGAGAGTGGGAGACAGACAGAAAAGGAGAGATAGATACTCTAGTGATGTTCAGATCAAGACACTGGCAGAGAAAAAGAGACACACAAGCAGGCTGCTGGTTTCATTGGCAGATTGATTGACAAACAGACAGGCTGACAGAAAAATACATATATACTGAAGCTACGTGAGTAAACAGTTGGAAAGGTAAGGGGACCAGGTCTGTAGAGCTGAGACAGAGCTGATCCCGTATTGTATAAATGACAAAAAAACAAAAAACAAAAAAATGCTGCAAATGTACAAAACCGTAATTTGGAAAACATGTTTCAACCCCTTATGTATGGGTGCTGTTTTGTTGAAACAATGGACCTTGGAAAATGGCTGGAAAAATTGAATAAGTAGTTGAATAAATATGCCAACAAAATAAAAGATTTAGGTTTTAGGCAGACAGACAGTATTAGACAGGCATCTACCTTCACATACAGAAAGACAGATAAACAAGCAAATATATTCAAGAAAAAGGGTGAAACACAAGGCATACACTTCAGAAAAAGATTAATTTTGAGGGAAGAATATAGCATTCTCTCCTTTTAATCATGCCTTCTATGGTAAAGAATGTGTCTACTTTATAAAATCCTTACAAGCACATGCAGATAACAAAGGCACGGAGCTTTTAAGCTGTCGGGAAAAAGGTCTTCGCAAAGCTAAAAGCTTTGCTGTCTGTGGAGTAGTCATGTCTTTGTTGCACAAAGCTGAGAAATAACTACGTCCAAATGTTGTGTATCTTCTCTAACTGACTAGTTATTTTATCTGCACGTGACCAGACGATTTATTTGGCTTGTACTTGGTGACCTCTCTCTTCTCTGTAAAGTACACCTCAAATATATATTTATTTGTCGATGCTTTGCTGTCCTTCAGTTTACTGCAGAGGTGGTCTTTTCACAGTCACAGAATCACCAAGGGAAAGTAAAAGAACACTTTGCTAATCTAATGCCAGTGGCATCTGATAGTCATATACTGTAACTTCTAATAAAAGATGAGCTGATATGATGGACGAATATAATTAAATACTTGACAAAATTAATCAAACCTTTTGTACCACCTGTGAAGAAAACAGATGAACACCTTGTTCAGCAAAAGGTAAAATCTCCTTTATTAACAGTCATAACTTTAACAAAATGTGTCCTGTAGGGGTTACATAATGTTATATTTTATAATGAAATATGATCCAATGCTCTCTCATGACTAAATCTGTACTGCAGATTGCTCCCTGTTGGCCTTCAACCACCTGCGGCAATACTGAAACTTTTCCTAGTTAAACTCTCATCCAAGTCCTGTGCTCTGCCAAGCTGCTGGCCCTGTCAGATCCATTTATAGACAGGCAGACTGGACAGCTGCCTGCGTGTCCGGAGGGGTCCTGGGACTGCCCACTCATTCCTTTTCATTAAAGCTGACTGATCGGGAACCTCTGGGGGCAGCTCCACTCGCCTTCCTTCCCTTTACACTCATTTGAGTGTAATTCCAATATGCTATATTATATCCATTTTGGCAAGCGAGTTTTAACTCAGCGTTTCTTGTTCAGTATTTCCAGAAATGCACATGATCGGATCCAAAAAAAGGTGACTATTTTACATGCAAAGGTCTTAAAACGGCTAACATTTTCAGTGGTATAATAAAATGAGTTTTACTTGCATGTCAATCATCTTTTTTATGTGGTGATGGTATTTTTTTCAAAGAGTATAGAAGAGAAACTGACTAGAGATGTAATCTTTTGCCTAACCATGACTACATCTTAATTTTCTATAGCTTCCTTATTCCTCTGCTACGCTCACTGATGCCATCCTCCTCTTCTCACTCCATACATGACCCTGTCCAATCCATGCCTCTGGCATTAAAGATGCTCCACAGAGACCATAGCAATAACATGTAATATGGGTGCAATTATCACAATAGCTAGAGGTTTTAAAATAGACTTTAGCTCTGAAACTACAGTAGAATATTAGAGAGGGCTACAAAAGTTCACCAAATGAACATTAGTGCATTGCTGCTTCATCCAAAGTGTGTGAAATGTCTAGGACTTTGGAAAAGATCTTTAAAGGAATTTGTGCATCAACAGTAACAAGGAAACCAGCAGGTCTGAAACCTGGTACAGTGGTTACACAAGCAGAGCATCTCTGGACAAGCACAAGAGGTCAAGCACCTGACAAGTTAATGTAACCTAGCCAAGGTCTGACAGAGCTCCATCACCAGCAGTGGAGATTGAAGCTAATGCACTGGCTAATGTGAGTGTGCAGTGATGGGTGGTGGAAGAGACTTCATTATGGGGAAGAGGGATGGATGGAGGAAGGGGAGTCGAGGAGAAGAGATGGATGAAGAAGGACAGCGATGTGGAGATATAAGAATGAACATATAATCGACAAAATCGGTGGATAAGAGTGAAATGAAGGAAACGAGAGGATTTTACTGGAGGAAAGTAGGTTAATACGACACTCAAATATGAATCCTTTTGGATTTGCACCTCCAAATCTTAAGTCTACAAACATAAACGTGCCTTTTTAAGTTTGAACGGAGGATAGGATCAGTCTTTTGAAGTCTTAAAGGTCAACTTGAAAATCCAACTGTCTTCAAGAGAGTGGTGCAGGTCACTCTTGAAAAGCAAGATTTCATCTCTGACAGATTAGCCCAAAAAAGAAAGGTTAGATAGAAAAGATTAAAGTGATAAAGTGTTTCAGATCAAAACCTGGCTTGCAAAAATAGATAGCAACCATTTGAAATAAAAAAAAAAATGCCACCACTCTTACAAAATTACTTCTGTCAGAGAAAACACTAGAATTTTAACAAGGCATTGCAGTTCAGGGCTGTTAATCCATTTGGCTGCCGTGCCAGATACAGAAATCTATAACGCTAATTCAAAATCTCCATCCAAAGCGAGGCATAGAGTACTGCAACATTTGAGCTCTAGACTACAGTCTGATTGGGACTGGATCTCATTCCTCAGCATCAGTCAAATCTTTTTCCACCTGTTTAGGGGGTAAGAAAGACTTCACTCTTTCTTGTCAGAGGATCCAAGCCTATTCTGGCTAGCGAGCAGCCACCCAGCACAGGGGCCATGCTTGCAGCTGGAGCACTCCTCCACTCTCACTCTGGCACTCGATGGGGGACGGATGTGATGGCGATACATTTGATTGGCTTAAGTCCTTTTTCATTCATTCTTTGGCTCTTTTTTGCCCCTTTTTCACTAAAAGGTTTCGGGGGCAAAGCGACTACCCTAAGCTCCTGTGCATTTGTGTCTCCACTGCATCCTGAGAGCAGCCCACTATATGCAAATAAAAAGGAGGGATCTCGTCATTTTGACAACAGCAAAGCAATAAACATGTAAGATGTCAAAGCCGTTGTTCTGTTCATGATTTACTGCTGTGCCGCTATGATGTTGTGTTTGGTTTGGGAAATGAGATATGCAGAGGCTGAAGATGAGATTGAGGACACTAGAAAACCAAGTTGACAAAAGGAAACTGCTTTTATGTAGAATAATGGAGATCATCTATGACATGGCAGGCAGTTGCAAACAGAGATGAGTGGTATATTTTTCTCTCAAATGATTTCTTAATAAAAATAATCTTTTAATAATTTGTGCTTACAGTTCCTGTTTTTGAAAATGGTGGGAGTCGTTTTTTTTTTTTTGGCGCTGCTTGCATCATACAGTTAGCCAATCGGGGATATTTAGTGTTAAAACTCCACCCGTCAGCCTCCGGGAACTCAAGGACTGTTTTGGGGGTCAGGAACTCGAGGAAGTGAGCGGTTCGTCAGGTGAAAACAGAGGTAAGGGTTCCTGGTTCCTCAAAACAGTTCCTGTGTTCTGGGGGACAGCTCCTGCGATGTAAAATTACTGGGGTATTACTTGCTCTCTCTCTGCATGCCTTATTTTCTCCCTCTCCCTTTCTCTGCCCCCAATTCTCACTCAGTCTGTCAAGAATCAAACCTGGTCGAACATGAATTAAACGAGTGCATTACGTTGTACAAAGAAAGTAGAGCAGCTTGTCTCCACTCTCCACCACTGTCTCTTCGTCAAAAAAATAAACTTTCATGCAGTTGAATTTATATAACACATACACAAAAGGTAACGTAAAAATGACTTGCACTCTCACATACAGAGGTGTTTTTTTTTTTTTTTTTACAAAGAGCACATCCCACTGGCAAATGGATCTTTTGAACCAGCTTAAAAAGACTGATTGCTTTTATTGTGAGCCTTTCCCTTGCTTTTATTGACCGTTTAAACTGCCAAATTCACCAATTGTTGTTTTGTGCCTTTTATCTAGTTTGGAGCCATATCAGTGCATTTTGTCACGATAATAATGTGCAAATTGCCCCATTCATTATCGGTTTTTGATGGAGAAATTGGGTAAAATAAGCACTTTGTAGATAAATGCAAGGACTAAACGCTTTTTGCAAAAGCATCAGCAGAAAGCTGAATGCATTTCAAAGCACTGAATGCCAAAACTGATTTTACTACACTAATAATGGTGTAATCTTCCTATCAAAATGTTCCAAAACACACTGCACAGTTGGCGACTTAGAAATAAGTCCATCATGCATGTCTCAGTGATTTAGGTTCCCATTTCGATTGCCACAGTAACAAGTGGATTACAATTCTCCAAAGTTAACTAATTTGGAGCAAAATTTGCTTCAGCAGGGGGGAAAAACCCTGAAAGAATTGTTGTCTCCTTTCCCTCCTTTTTTTCTCCCATTATCGGTTCAGTGGTTGAGTAGTGTCGTTTAGCTCTGGCAGTGATCAGCTATTCTTTGTTCCCTAAAAATTTCGATTACAAACAATCAAGAAATTGAGTTTTGAAGGAAGAAAAGCTACTCCAAATACTCTCTGGCCAAGTGTGATTACTCAAGGGGGATGAAAGAGGAGCGATGAAGGCAAACAATCCAGCAGCAGGGGGGAACTGATTGAAAATAGAGAAGCGTGGTGCTCGAATATGTTACAAGTGACTTATACACCCACAAACACACAATTTCACACAATCATCCTGTTCACAAAAAGCACCAGAGCTCACGGGGACACGCACAAACTCTGCTCTCTCTCTCTTGTTCCTTCTCGCCCACGTTCGCTGCCTTTGCCTACCTTCTTGGCTTGCTGGATGCAGGTCATGTACTGCTTGGACAGGCTGGAGCAGAGCAGAGTCTGCTGTGGGTTTTCTCTGTAGCACTGGAGCACCTGGGCCTGTAGCTCAGTGCAGACCGAAGCAGTGTGCCGAGGCCTGGACGGAAACAGAGGGGAGAGAGGAGGGTCGGTGTCATGATAACACAGCTGAAGGCTGGTTTTGCGCTGCCAACTCGGAGAGAATTTCTGTGGTTATGTGCTCAAATTCTCTTTAAACAGAGTGTCTCTTTTGCAGTAACAACATTTGTCTTCTCATCTGAAATGGATCCACGGAATATGGATGGACGATGAAGATTTTTCAATCATAACATGCTGCAGTCGGCCCAGCAGGCTGTGGAATCAAACTTTGTCCCATGTCAAAACATGAGTCAATCTTTTATTAGGTGTTACTGACATTAGGGTACAGCAATTTTTGACATTGCCTGAAGTCAAGAACAAAATAACTTGTTAGTATTTCCCATTTCCCAATTTTTTTTTGGATGCTCAAGCCTATTTCCTCCCTGACTTTGCACATGTATTTGGAAAATGACCCACGTAGGCAGCAGCTCTGAGGATGAGCCTTTGACTGGCCCTGATATCAAAAAGAAAAGTGTAGGAATTTGGCAACGAAGGAGCAATGTGACCAAAAAATATATATATATTTTTAAAAATAAAATCAATATTTAAGAACATGCAGTACTGTTTCAACATTTTTTGAGTAATACTGTGCCAAAATTAGAGAGTATATGTAAGATGTGTTGTAAACAAGGAAAAAAAAAGAAAGTTATCTGTCCAGTAAGACAAAGTGCATTTGAAACCCGAGCTACTGCACATAAATAGGTGATATAATTAGAGTTCTGGTACTAAAAGGGACAAATTTACACTTTTATCTTGAAAGCAAAAATGTTTTACTTGTGGTCTTATTGAAGCTACCTCTGTCTGGTTTCCCAAAAATGCTCTTGGATTTGAAGATAAAACACTGGAGGATGGCAAAGCATCTTCACTTAAATTGTAAACCTGTTCCTAATAAATTAACTTTGCGAGACAACTTAATGTTGGCCAAAGTGCAACAGTGACAACAACCTTAGTTTCAGTTTCTATCACCAATGATCAGGACACAGTGCCAGTGTTCATGCTTCATTTTCACCAATGAATGGATTAATTGAAAGAATAAAAATCAGAATAATCACGATAACATCATGAATCAGCCCTAGTTGCCATATTAAAACATCAATGAAAACATCTTATCTGTCAAAGAGTTGCAAAAAATCATGAGAGCTGGTGGTGTGAAATCAAACCACAAAGAACAGATGTGTAAATAATACTGACTCTCTGAAGTCACGGTTAGTTAAAACAGCAGCAACAACAGCAGTAATGATATCTGGTTTGTGTCACAAAACACTGTGAAGAGCAAATGGAGAAAAAAAAGTACTTGAGATTGTTTGGGGGCTGTTTTGTTTATATAGTTGAAGTTGGAGAGGTTAAGATACTTTCAAAGGCTTCAAGGTGCAGCCCGTGGAGAGAGATGAATTATGCATTGACAAAGCAGCTTAAGAGTCAACGTCAAACTTTCTCTGTTCTTTTTATCTTCCTCACACATAAAATACATGCATGTAGAGCACATAATCAGACCCACACACACAAACAAACACACACATGCATACATACGTACAGGTAGTGAAAGCTAATCCTACATGAGGCTAATCTTTGAGTGCTCCCTTGTTTGTGGTAATTTTCCCTGCTGATGCAACAGAGCTCGTTATTGGGAGAGCAGGGATATGCATACACATGCGTGCACACGCGCGCACACACACACACACACACACACACACACACACATACACAGGCAAAGACAGAAACACACAAAGGTGAACACACAACTGTACCTTATCATTCACCTGTACTGCATCTCATATAACCTCTCATATGCACGTATATTGTCCACTAAGATTTTCATTAAGAAGCAGCTACGAGTCTGATTGAATAAATGAATAATGAATGAATATCATCGTGTTATCTCAGAGTCATTTTTCAGCTACAACGCTACTGTATATTCTGCAAGTCTCTGTAGAGGTGACTGCATTAAGGAATGGCTGTCTTGCACCGTGCTACCAATTTGTAAATAGCAAGGCAAATGTGTGTGTGTATGTGTGTTAATGAGAGAGAGAGAGAGAGAGAGAAAGAGAAAGAGAAAGAGAAAGAGAGAATTAGTGTTGAATTTGATGACAAGATGCATAGCTTCATTTAACATGACAAGGCATGCCTATCTATTCTGGGAAACTGACCGCTTGACATTCATGCGCGTGCGTACACACACATGCATGCACACACGCATGCACGCACTCACACACACACACACACACACACAACAAAGTGAGCTGCCCTCCTGCCACCCCTCAAAGCAATTACAGAATCATGCATCCTTCACATATGAATGAGCTCAGTATTCCCCGCCTGCACTGACAAATAGATACAATGCGTTTGTGTGTGTGTGTGTGTGTGTCTGTCTGTGTGTGGATTGTGTTTTGTAAATGCACTGCATGTGTGTGTTCATGAGATAAACTGTACACATGGAAGACTGTGGAAGAATTTCTCTGTACTGGTATACGTGTTGTGTGTGTGAGTGTGTGTGTGTGTGTGTGTGTGTGTGTGTGTGTGTGTGTGTGTGTGTGTGTGCAAGCGTACCAAGGCTTCCTAATAGTGTGCCTAGCAGGGTGTGAGAGAGAGAAGAGAGTGC
>OMKZ01033015.1:0-10444 GCA_900302535.1 Neoniphon sammara | reverse complement strand
AAAATCTGCCAGTGGGGTGAGATAATCCCACTTGTTTCCAATGCTAATCAACTTGTTTCCAGAATTTTCTTGAATCAAGCGTCATTTTCTGGATCCTAGTGGGCTGATCTGCCTTATTCTGCCTTGTTTCAACAGATTTCCCAGAAAAATTCCTGAAACCGTGTCAGTAACAAGTTGGATTATTTTCTATGGTACAGTTTGAATTAGGATTATGTTTATGTTAAAGTTTAGTTAGAAAATGAAGTGGGAGGCCCTCATGAGTGAAGTAAGACAAATGTGTGTGTGTGTGTGTGTGTGTGCAGTCACAGGGATGCATATTAAATACTGAGGCCTTGGGAACCAGCGGTGTGGTTAACTCTCCTGTGAAACACTGAGAACCACAAAACACATGATTTTGAATTCTGTGTCACGGCAGAAAAATTATGAAAGGAGACTATTTAAAGTGATGGAAAATAATCAGGAGGCTGGGTGTCGATGTCACTGAGAAGTGTTGACTGTTACAGATCAGGTTTTTGTATTTGGGCTTCTGCTTTTCACTGGAGTGTGTTGTGAGGAGGAGGACGATAAATCAGAATGGAAGTGGAGGCAGTAAGAAGGCGGAGGAGAACACTGAGATTAGGACTTAACTGTCTGGCAGGCAGTTACTGTCTGGACTACTGAGGTGCCTTTGAGCAATGGAGATGGACTGTGAGGTATGTGTGATGACAACAATGAAAAATAAAAACTTGACCAACACAGTAAACAGGAATTATGTTAATTTTTTCCTTTTCAGGCTTGCTTAATGTTTTATGAAAGTCTTAAAGCTGAATATCAGCCTAATTATTTCTTCAGAAAACAAGAAAATATGAATAGGAAAATTCATAAAATATGAGAGAATTATCTATTTTCACAAAAAAACTGCAAAATAATATGAGAAATGAGAAACTTGTACAACAAAACAATACCAAAAGTGTGCATTTCCTTAAAATCATTTACAAACTAGGGCTGGACAATTGAATCATATATGACATCAGGGCAGCAGGCTGGCACATGGATTATGGAGACTGTCCTTGTGTTGAAGACGCTGTGCACCGCAGCAGCTGCAGCATCAAACAATGAGAATAGTGTTTGCTTTCTTGAACTCATTCCAGTTGTCTCTGATCTGTCATAAGTCAGCTGAGCAGTCATGATTTTAATGTAAAGGTGCAAACCTAGTTTTTATCAAAGAATACACGGCTTACGCATTACACAGCAACATACCACCTGGCAGCCATATTGGAGGTCCTCAGCTCTGGGAAACAGTGGCTGTGAACAGCTGATTGTGTTTCCAGAAGTCCACTTTGGTCTCAACAGAGTTCAGTAGACCTGGTTAATGCCTGAGCTTTCTGTGTTTTGACATGAAACTGATAATTTAATCACTGATCCGTCTGATTAATTTCATGATTAGATGTCAGCTTGTTAGCTAGCTAACCATAGCATCTGCTCAGCTAACCATCTTGTTGTTAACACCGATTAGCACATTAGCTAATGTAGCCTACTGAGTAAAGACTAGCTTTGGCAGTGGCTAAAGTTACATCATGTTACAGTGTTTTGCTAAATTAACCTGCTGGTTTGTTAGCTAGCTCACCGTTTGTTCAGGTTAACTGAACTGACTCTTGTCAAGCTACATTTTGTTTTGGAGTAAAGACTAAGGCTAAAGACATGGCAGTTTACCTTAGCCCGTTTCAAATGCTAACCCGGGTTAGCATCTGAAACTGAAATAGGCTAACCCTAGTCCAGGGTTACAGTAAACCTAGATGTTACGTTAGCTGCAATTCATATTCATACTTATTAACCCCGGCCTCACTGTGAACCCGGGTTAAGGATTCACACTGATAATCAAGTCCAGGATTAATGTCTTCAGGACATTTATGACACATTTAACTGGACAAGAAACACTCTATTGCTTTTGTTCTGACTTTGAGTCAGACCGAAGACCCTAACCCAGCTAACCCAGGGCCTGAATCCACAAAGTCTGGGTTAACCCTGCAGTGGAGCAGGGTTTAGTAAGCCCTGGGCTAACAGGGTTCTCAACCCCGGAGTAGACACAGTGAGAAAAAAAAAAAAAAAAAAGGAGGAAAAAAGGAGAATTGAACACTTTCAGCTCTCTATTCCTAGGCTCATATTCAGTAGTGATGGGACGATGTGCTTATCTCACAATTTGATTCGTTACACATTATAGGGTTCTCAGTTCAGAACAAACTTGATGCAGCATAATTAAAAAAGTTTAATGACAACAAAGTATGACTGCAAATATTGTTTATTTCTGAGCCACAAATCTTTCTAGTAATGACATTGGCTTGCCAAAACATAAACAATTCAGACCTGTCATTACAAAGTGCAGGTACTATAATTTCAGTGGAGAGCCTCTGAAGCCGGCTCATTTGTGATTACTGCAGCAGAATGAAACATAGCTAATATCGAATTTTGATATATTGTCACATCCCTCATATTTAGTGACTAATCACTGCACGCCAGTTCACCACTGGGCCTCCATGATGTTGATAGATTTTTAATACAGCTGCAAAGCCCCTATAGTTGCACAGTGATGTTAATATTTTGATTTACATCTTAATCTGCTGACCAGTTTGCTGTTTTTTTTTCTTGTCTCTCCTGTGACAGGCTGTCTGTTTGAGAATGAGCTGTGTGCGCCATACGAGATCTGCGTCAACGGTAAGATGTCTGACACACACACACACACACACACACACACACACACACACACATTTACATTTATATTTAATGCATTTAGCAGACGCTCTCATCCTTAGTGACTTAAAAAGTGCAGAAATATACATGCAGACCCGCACAGTTTGTATCCCTGCATTGCTTGTATATTCATATCTGCCTCTTGAGAATACTGTGTTGCATAAACACACACACACACACACTCTCTCTTCTTTGCAGCCGCTCTGGCAGCTGGAGCAGGGAAACCATGCTGAGAATTAACCTAGAATTGAAAACAGCAGAAAACATTCAAGTCACCAATACAAGTAACTGCCACGTTTGTGAGCCCTAAAGCCACTTTTATCTTGGGTCAGGTGGGCTGCTTCTCTTATAACCTGGCCTTTTGTTCTTTGTATCTGCCGATCATCCACTTTTATTAGTTTACTGGGAAGCTCTTGTCTGTGCAGAGCAGGACTCGCTTATCAAGATCGCCCCAGCATTCAAGACAGAGAGAGCGGCAGCCGCGATCGCTGAATAGCATCTATTGAATGTATAATCTCATTAAGCATGTGAATGGTTTGTTAGGAGGTACAGGTGGCTGCAGGGAGGGGGAGGGGAACAAAACAACAATTAGGTGAAGAGAAATGAAAGCGTCAGTGCGTACACAGCTGACCTGCTGGATTTCTGACCTGCTTCCTGTGTGTTTGCTCTGAATTCATGTGCTTAGTCATTTCCTGTCTGCGCCGCGTCCTTTTGAAATGTGCTCCGTAATCTAATTCTGACAGGAGGAGGAGGAGGAGGGGAAAAAAAAACAACTTATGTCGAGAGCTGTGAGAAAATCGTCGCATCCCGAGCAAGTTTTATTTTTAGCCGAGCTCAGACGGGCTCTCCGTCTGCGATTCAGCGCCTCGGCTGACCTCGTTTCAGAAAACGGTGTGAAGTGTCGACTGTGTGGTTTGATACAGACACTTTGCCTGTTTTATTTTTCTATTTAGTGTCTCTCTATCTGTCTGTCTGTCTGTCTTTCTATCTATTTATCTATCTTACCTTGATTATTTGACAACATTCACACCGTTTTTGTAAGTGATTTTTGAAATCTTAAAAGCAAATTTGTAGAGAAATTAGATCTGGGAAAAAGTCATAAAGTAACATTTCAAAAGTTGACATATTTGTCTTACAAAATCCAAAACGCACAACAAGAAAATTACAAGCTGTATTTTGTATCCAGACCCATTTTGCTTATTTCAGGATATTTTTAGTTAAATTATCTCTGGCAGAATGACGACACTTGTTCCAAAACTTTTGCCTTTGAGAGGATGTTTCTTGTTTTAAGATGAATTCTCTTCTCAGTTTAGTAAAACTTTATGCCAGTGGTGGGCGGGGCCAGAGAAGTGTAACGGCAGCACCTTGACGTGTTGCTTCTCAGAGTCCTTCATTACTCTCTGAAGCTCGCTCGCCCTCGTGGTCCACTGCTGGCTCGCTGTGAATGTACTTTGACGGAAAAATTGTTTTTGTATTTTTTCACGTGTGTTTGACATAAATGGAGTTACATGTATCGAGAGGTCAGTAGGTCTGGTTCAGTAGAGGACCGTGACTGGGCAGAGGTTACTTTCCATTTGGGTTTGATTCCTGCATTTTTTTGTCATTGAATTGTAATGATGGAGAAGTGCAGTGATGTGCTTAGCGTTTAGTTTTGTCCTGTTTAAAGCGTCACACAGTGAAATGCAACACAGCTGAGTGGATTTTGCATTTCGAGGTGGCCTTGCATTCAATTCAGACATGATTTCAGCATTTTCTTTAGAAGCAAATCCCGCTTGTTTGTATCTCCTTGAACGGCTGCTCAGCCTCAGGAGGCCGTGTGAAGACATCGCTTTGGGCTCAGATCACTTCCCATCAGACTTTGGCTTCAATTTTAACAGTTTATTGACAAAATTATTAATTGATCAGTTTAAAAAAATCAATAGAATAATAGAAAATGAAGATCACTGGTTGCAGCCCTATCATGGCTAAATATCAGAAATTCAAAACACCAAAGAAATCCATGTTTTTTTTTTGTTTTTTGTTTTTTTATATCTGAGACATGACATTAAATTGAATGGGCATGATCCAGTGCCTAGACTAAACCAACATGGACAAACTGCTGTTGTCATCCCAAAGAGAAATACACTTAAAATTGCCTGGCAACAGAGCTTGAAAACAGGAATTTCAGTGCACTATGAGTCAAAGCCTGAAACAGCAGGCAGAGCTGTGACGGGCAAGTCAGGTGAGGTGAGGTGAGGTGAGGGCGAGCTGACACTTGGACCCCGCACTGGAAAAGCAACGGCGGCTGCACCTTTAGCCATTGTTCCTGCCCAGCGCGCGTCCGAGCCGCTTCAATAGCCGCTGTCAAACTGCCCTTTGCAGATGATGCCAGTCTATTGTGTCGGTGACTGGCAGGCCTGCCTCCGTCGGGCCACACAGCGGCTCTGATTGCTAAAGGCCTGGACTGGCTAGTGTTTCTTGGCAGAAGGAGCGGGTGAGCTTGGTGTTGCTCAGCCTCGGGCTCCCAGTGTTTCCAGCAGAAAGGAGAAGGAGTGACAGCCAACAAATATCTCAGCACCCCGAGGAGACAGGCTGTTCTGCCACATTGGCATTGGAGGCAATTTAAGCGCTATGACTATGTTTTTATCCTTGACAGCTTGTGCTGCATGATCACTGCACTCAGCACGGCGGCTGGAGAGTGAGGACAAAATCACATGTACATCTAGTAGGCACCATGCAATTAGGAACTGCGTATGCATTTTCAGTCCTTTTAAGAAGAGATTTAACATTTAATCCCAGTTTTCTACATGTTATTATTTTTTATTTATTTATTATTATTATTATTATTATTATTTCCAATCATTTTTTATTTTTTTATTTCCACTTTTTTGTCGCTTTTTACTTAAAACATTTTTTTGACTCTTAGTTTTATGTTTTTCTTCTCGTATGTAAAGCACATTGCATTCAGTAAATTATTGAATAATTTGCAATCGGGAAAATGGATCGGATTGGATCGGATTGGAACTCCTTATGTTATATTTATTCTAGAGGACCAAAGCCATTTTTTCACTTTCAGACTGACTAAATTCAAGGACAAAGAGCATGTGACTGCTAAACATGGGTTTTAAATGTACTTTGAAGCTTTAAAGCTTTTGTAAATGTTTGCATTGTCTGGAAAAAAAAGAATAATAGAAATAAATAAAACAAGCAAAAGTTTGAGTTACAAGACAGATCTGACAGTTTATAGCTCATTGTTCCACATCAACTTGATTGAATGCATATGATAGTTATTACACTGATTGTCACATCCATGCCTCCAGCACAAAAGCACGTTGAGTCACCTCTTATCAAACAGGATTAACACAAAGATCCCAGGGTTCAGCGGTAAGCGATAAGGGTGTCCACCCGCCCCACTGGGCTTTTTGCTGTTTTCAGGCGTATCACCCAGACATGTCGGGGTACACGAGAAGAAAGGGCAGACCAGCTGCGCGGCGAGACGCTGCTCCATCAGTGACTTGACATTTTCATTGTGACTGTCATCGCAGCAGACGGAGATGGTGCCGCATTTAGAGCAAGAGGGCCGAGCTGCCGCGTGCGATGGTCGCATTACACTGCAAAAAGTGTCCCTTCATAGCAATAAACTTCATCTTGCATCTTGTAGTTTCATAATCTCCCTCTTCATTTAAGCATGTGAGAAAAAAACAGACAACAGGCTAAGAGTTTCATTTGTTTTCCCTGCCCTCTTACCTGAGAAATTTGAATGACCTTTATTATCTTGAAATAAGGCAGATCACACCCCTAGGATAAAGATAATTCCATTTGATTCACAAAGATTTTAAAGAGTCAATTTTATTGGAATAACTTGTTAAGATGGACACTTCTTGCAGCGTGCACACCTCTGCTGACTGTCATTTCACCCAGCCGCAGCGTGCTGCTGAGTCTGGCCGGAGAGATAAGGCCGGCTGCCTGTCAGTTATTCTTACTGACTTAACGCCTGCCTCCAGTCAGCCTGCCCCCTGTTGGTCTCCCTCAGCCTCTCCTGTTAAATGTTGGGGTTGCCTGGCAACTTTAGTTACCGTCTCTCTTACTAAGTATATTAAGTAGCTCAAACGTCAAGGCTAGAAAAGGCAAGGCTGGATTTCACTGTCTGTGTTTACATGCAAGCTGTGAGCGGATTATTGACGGACTCCTGATTTGGATTAATGCTGGTGCAGATCACAGACGCTGACCATTCGTCTATCCTGCACCCGTCCCTCAGTTGTTTGCCAGCCAGTTCTTCTCTCCAAGCAGTTTAATAAAGGTTTCACAGTTACATTACAAGTCTCCAAGCACCTGTCTGGTGTTATCATGGAGGTGCAGTTGCCAAAACAAACTGTATAACAAGGAGAAAAAATACCTGAAAAGATGTATGGTGTGGCTGTAGATCAATTCACTTTTATGAGTAAAAGTGAATCCTCTAGTAAGGTGGATTTGTTTCCAAATGTGGCTTAATTTGCCATAGTAAAATCTAATGTCTTTAGCTCAAGTCTCTACTCCAGAACATGAAGAGTAAGTGACTAATGCCTCTATAAGCCCATGTTCACTCAGTGGTTTTTGTTGTGGCTGTCACTGTGATGTAATGTCTCTTCTTTATAAGATTTGTGGCCATTGCTAAAAGTAGCTGAAAAAAATATAGCTACTACTGTCGCAAACTGAACAATAGGATCAGATACATTGTAACCATGTAACCATGACAACTCCTTTGTGATCGATACAATGTGTCAACAGCATCAATGGCCATTTCTTTTTTAATTAGCCCAAAAGTGTGCTCTTCTCTTTGATTTTCCTCTCAAAAAACAAAACAAAACAACAAACCATCTTATGTATTATGTCCACAACCCGCTGCAGTTGTAGACATGATTTCTGAGTTGGCATTTTCAGACTGCCCATTAATAATTTACACTGCAGACTTGCTGTATATTGCCCGCTGTCTGACATATGTGATGCTCAAACTGTTTCCTGTGCTGGCGGTGCAAACTTTATTTCCCTCAGGACATTACATGATGTTACACTGTAATATTGTACTGACTTCATCTCAACATGTCATTACATTTCAAGCCAAGGGTGTTGCTCCTGTCTCGGTGCAGGCAGTTGGGTCAGGGCAGGGAAAATGGGCTGTGCTCTGATCTCGCCCTATTTGTCTAACCCAGATTTAATACGAGGTGTGGCATCAGCGTAAGATAACATATCTCAAATGTGTGCCAGTGACAAATCTGTGTATTGTTGGGGAGTCAGGTGATGTAAATATCTACACGTATCAGCTGTTTGATTTATGATAATTTTAGACGAAGCAATATCGGTTACAACTATATGAAAACATGTAGCTCACACTCCTGTCCAGAGCAGCTCACAGTGTGTGAGCAGGCAGGGCTTCAGTGCTTTGCTCAGACACTTCAGCAGCACACAGGGGTTCCTGTTGCTGTTATATAGCTTAAGGGGAAAATGTTAGTTGAAATTCGTCACTCATCAAAAGCAATTGCTCACAATAATAAAAAAATATATAGTTCTTTTAAAATGTTGTATTTAGTATGCAGACGACTTCCACGTTTGCAGTCATTTCATCATTTATTTATACAGGACTTTAAAGAGGTCAAAAGAAGAATAAATAAACATGTAAAGTTAAATGAGACTAAAAGAAAGAGAGAACAAATACAAGTGAAAACTAGCTTAGAGCTATTTTCAATAGTTTCTTGCTTGTTTCAAATGCTAATCAACTTGGTTCCCAAATTTTCCTGAATCAAGCGTCATTTTCTTGATCCAGAGGGCTGATCTGCCTTATTCTGCCTTGTGTCAACATATTTATACTTGTTCCCAGAATAAAAATCCTGGAACAAGTGAAACTGCATTGGAAACAGGTGGGATTATCTCATCCCACTTGTTTGAAAAAGATGGAGATTTTTTTGCATTTTAAGGCAAACACAAGACATAGGAACAAGATAAATGATTCTGTGATTCTCTAATTTATAGAAAACAAAATTGTTTTGTCATTGCAGCGCACTTAAAATGAGTGGAAAATGGCAACTAACTTGAAATAAAAGTGAAGCCTCCTACAAAGGTTTCACTTTTGCCACTGGAGAGAGAGATGTACAGTGGGAATGCAGACTCTGATTGGTCGATTGACAGCCAGTCACTTTGGCTTCAAAAGACGATGACAGTGAGAGGCTTACCTAAAAACATTTTCTCCTGTGGTGGACATCGCCTTAATAAACAAAACTCTTCAGCTCCTGTTCCATCATGTTAAAAGGACGACAGCAAGACTGACATTTTGCTTCATCAGTGCACAAACTCTTTGTCTGTGCGATGTCTTACCGAGAACATCTGAAACATGAGCACCCCGCCCATCCTGTATGTTTTCTGAGGATCGCTCAGCCCTGAAATAGATTAATCAAAGTTTTACCCCCGATGACTTGATTTATACTGGGACGTGATGGATCATATTTGCGTAGCGAGTGCGCTGCATCAGGGAAGCACCAAGGTTATCGGAGCTGCGCTAATATTTTGAGATGGGGGACGACCAGCCATGTGGAGAAACCCCAATCAATCTTGGTTTGTGCTTTTGTTTGGATCCGCAGTGTTTTGGAGTCTGGTGAATTTGTTCTAATCACCCTGTGTCTTTCCGCCTGCTCGGGGTTTTGTGTGCTGATTCTCTGTCAGGACTCCTCGTCTCTCCGGTCCTGTCTGCTGTTTAGTTTGGTGATGCACACTGCAGTCATTATTTTGCATATGCAGATTTTGCATTCTGTGGAGTACATTACGCTTAGACAGAATCGGTCTAATTCAGAGGTTTTCAAATGCCCCTTTTCCACCCATAAAAGCACCTGGGCCAAATTCCTGGGTCTTGGTCTTGGAAGAGGTTTCTGGAAGCAAAGCGAGGACTCCTAACATCTTGTGTGATAGCCTTTTCACTGCACCCCAAGAGGAGGAGGTGTCTAGTCATTCTGAATGAAACTGACATTATTTATTTGAAATGTGAACTTTCTTGTTTCCCATGTGAAAATGACATTGTTTTTTCTCCCCTTTGAAACTCTGCATGAAGTTTTGTCTTATGTGATGGCAGGTGAAAACATGACAAAAATGTTGACCTATTGAAATCTTCACAACTGAAGTAATAACTGTCACATGTGATGTCGGAACACAATGTGGAAAAAGGACATGACTTCTTTGTTGCTATTGGAGGTTGAAGGACATTATAGTAGCTTTTATTAGATGCACTCGAAAGTTGTGGATATGTTCATTAACCATCACCAATACAAAATACTGGATCCTTGCAGCTGTGCTCAGTGCAGTACGACTTGAAACATGTTATCTGCTTGTAATTTGCTGAGGCTCCTCCCACTGTGTATTCACGCACAGCCACATTCTTCATTGTGCGGCGCTCCTGAACGCAGCCCAGGTGTCCTTTTCAAACCAAGATGGGGGATTCACATTGCTGATCCTTGACAAAATATACACAGCGGCGACGGCAACAAAGGAGGATGCTCTCTGCCTGCCCCCCTCTCCCCTCCTGATTAGCTGCCAGGGACAAAAGCACTCGATGGAAATCGCCATGGCAACAGGCGGGAGAGGAGCACAGCTAAATTGGCCCATTACCCATCTGGGCCCTGTTGCGTGTCGTCGTCATAGTAAAATGCCTCACAAGGGCCAACATGTCACAACTCCCCACAGCAAGGGCATCGAGAACAGTCTGAAACACGACTGT
>OMKZ01033014.1:0-19062 GCA_900302535.1 Neoniphon sammara | reverse complement strand
GAGGAAGGTGCTGAGTGTGTTCTGATGCCCATGCTGCCCTCAACACACACACACACACACACACACACACACACACACACACACACACACACACACACACACATTCAAACACACTCATAGACACACACTCAGACAAACACTCCCTGTCACGGTTCTAACCCTGTTAAATGACTAGTATTAATCACCTTTCTCTGTCTCCATGGTGATTATGAACACATTAATCAGCAGCATGTCTGCCAGCTGGAACAGAGCACGCCAGGCTCAACAAGGGATGGAGGCGAATGAGTGTAGAGAGAGGTGCATGAGTGGAGCAAACACCAGAGAGAAGGGACTTTTTTGTTGTTGTTTTTTTATATTGTCACAATAAACAAGTTCATGGCGCTCCGTGTGGAAGTAATGGCAGATGTGAAGATAAGAGACGCTGTTCAAATATAGACAGAAGATGTTTCATTATTCCAAGCCACCCACACCACCCGCCTGTGCCCCTCAGCAACATTTGTTTTTGAACTCTCGCACATCAAGACGGTGCCTACCTTCTTCCGCTAGATGTATAGTGCATCTCCTCCTCAGGAAGGCGGATGGGCATGCGGCGTGCGTGTATGTGTGTGTGTGTGAGAGAGACTGAGCGCGTGCACGACGGTTTTGCCTCGAGCAAAGTCCTGGCATTGTTTGCGAAGCCACACTACTAGAATTCCACAAAGCTGAAGTTCCCTCCATTAAAACTTGCTGGCAGCATTGTCATCTGCAAACACACTCATCCCTCACTTGCTGGCTCCCCCTTGTGTGTGTATATGTGCACAAACACGCCACCCTATTGTGGGCTATGGACATCGCCAACCAAATACCCAAAGGTACAGAGGCACGGACACAACGGCTGGATGTGTTTATACATGACTTTGGCTGTCTGCCTGCTGTGCAGCAAATCACTCAACTTCCTTTTTCATCATTTAGACTATTTCATTTTACAGCGAGCTTGAAAGGAGTCATGGCGCTCATCTGCTCAGCAAACAAACTTTATTTTCCGCTCGCATAATAGACCCATTGAAAGCACACAGTAATTGGTAGTCATTTCACCCAAAATTCACAACGGTGAGGCACCATAATGAAAATGACAGCAGTATCCCTCCTAACATCAGTTAACTGGGACAGGGGTAGCCTAATGGCGGCATTGTCATTAATTTCTCTCTCATTAATATTGGCAGCCCAAGCGGGAAGCACTTAAGAGGAATGGAAGTGGAAGTGGGGGGTAGATGGGAGGGTGAAGTATTTTTGACAGCAGCTAAATTTCTAATATGCATATGATTGGGTAAATTGTTAAAAAAATAAATAAAATACGGCAGCTGTTTCATCCTACGTTCATTGGTTGGTGAAGGGTAGTGCTAGCTGTGAGGTAAGGCTTGTCTTATAATTTGCTCCTCATGACATCATCAGATTTATTATTACATTCAATACACTTTGCATGCTAATTTTGGCAGCATTTAATTTCCATCACTTTTTTTTTTCTATTCGTAGTAGCTCCACTCTCCTATTATCATGGTCAGAGTCAAAATGCATTTCAACAGAATCAATGGCACAACATTAACGCACAGCACCATGCTTGCTAATTGAATATATTACAGCAATGTTTATAGAAAATACTGTGTGAGTCATGCAGAGGGAAAAATGTCATAATATTGCTTGCCTGGATGCCAGGGCGCTAGATTCTGCACTATGCATCTATAATTTTTTTTTTATGCACATTCATGTTCCTGGGATTCAGTAATTAGTGGGGAGCAAAGGATCCAGCAGTTTTCTACACAGCCTGTATTTTGCTGTTTGTACTGCTGTACGTGTGCCACTGTGGGAGCTGATAGGTTAAAAAGAAAGTTAGTCAAAGTCGAAGAGACACAAATTATGGTATTCTCTTGCTGCAATGTAATGTAAAGCCTGAATACTAAAATACTAAAGATACTGAATACTAAAAATAATAATAATCATCAATATGAACAACAATATGATCATTACTACCACCATCATCATAATTTAATGACAGGTAAACTAAAATGGCAATTAATTTTAGTTTATATGATCAAAATGTCCGTTTATTGGCTACTTCTGTTAAAAACGTCAAATAATTTCAATTTCATCTCAGCAGAGTGGAGAAAGGCTTCGTGAAGCCGACCTGGAACTTGGAAAACATCTCCACTAAAAACAAACGATAAGCAGATAAAGATAAGAAAAGATCATGCATGGGTTGCTTACACTATGTCAGAAATTTGCTTGGAAATTTTGTCAGAAACAGCCAACCTTAAATTTTCATCACAGGCTAAAAAGCACGAGTTCCCCTATATCTGTGGCTCTAGAGACTACATTATGGTAAAAATATCTGCTTTCATGTGTTTGATACCTCTGGGCCATCAGGGCATCAAAGGCCCAGTGTGCCTGAGCTTTTCCATGGTGAACGTGATTACAGTAGCTGTGACAGAGTCCTTGTGCTGGCTGTCAATCAGCATCAGTGTCTCTCTGGCAGACAGACAGCCTGCAGTAACACAGTCACACTGGGTAAAATATGTAGCTGTCCTGAGTAAGAGGGACAAGGCCAAGAAATGGAGCCATGCCTTGGCCAGTGCGGGCTATCCTGGACTGAAATAGGTCAAGTCACCAAAGGAAAACTAACAAAGGACTGCGTGTTGCCTCTGTCAAGTGCATTCCCCCACCACTCTACCTTAAGATACAGGGCACACTGAACTTCCTCTCCAGTTGAAACAAGTCAGGGAGAAATCTACCTGAAGTTGCACAATATTTCATCCTTAAAGTAAATACCGTACCTATGTTTTCATTTTCACATTTCACAGGGTTATTACTTGTTCTGTTGCTGCGCTGATGGTCCTTTAAATTAAAAGTCCATTCGCTTGCCTTACAAATGTCTTAGAATACTAGGTAAAAAATAAAACCACAGGGGAGCAGTCTCTATTGTAGAAACAGCTGCAAAGTAAAAGTTTACAGATACCAATTTTAACTTGAACTTTATTGTCTCTGCTGGGTACTTTGACTCAAATTCTATTTCTGCAGGAACTTCCTGGCAGCCACTAGAGTTATTACCTGAAGAGAACAAGGTGGCTTTGCCTGCGAAAATAATGAGCTGCGGAGTTTGTAAAGGTGGATTATGGCCTCAGACTGACAATACATGTCTGTCAGAAGGATATGAGCACTTATCACTGAATGGGTTTCTATGAATAGTGGATAAAGGGGATGGCTGTTGCTTATTTTGGAAGCCACGAGGACCGCAATTCATCATTCCAGACTATGGGAAAATGTATGTCTTCTAGTATGTGTGTTTATATATGTTAAGGTGTTTGGTAGCTTATGAGCTTAATTTGTTACAATGACCTGGCGTGCTTGTATGGGAGTCTTTTTGTTATTTGAACAAAAGCAACTTAAAAGGTTAATTTCACCCCGTTGGCTCTCAGCAAAATGTCCAGCTACACCGTCTAGACCATTTGGAGTCTGGCATTTGCAAATGATAAGAGACCCAACAAGTGGCACAGCGCACGACCCAAGGCCGATTACTAACCATCAATTATGACACAGTTTGCTCAGCGACGGTGAGTGAAAGGTTGTTATGTTTATGTTTTGGAGCTGGAAATTGCAGGGGTGATGTTTATTTGGCGACACCGAGTTGATCTCCAGATATTCGGTATCACCTAGATATGAGAATTTACTCATTTTTGCATGTTATATAATACCTGTCAGTAAATAGGATGTGCAAAATAAGATGTCATGTTGTTAGAAGCAAAGCATCTGTTGACAGAAATGGAAGGAGAGAGCGGAACCAAACTGGGATGGCAGAAATGCATTATATAAGATGCATGTGTGAGCGAGGGAATTTCTTTCTCTCTTCTTCTTTCCTTACTTTGCTCATACAGAAAAATCAATCACAGCAAACAATCCCATTGGACTCAATTAGCTACAGTTAAACAAATGGTGTGACTTCATTGCCCTGCCCATGAGTACCTAAATATCTTCCCACTAAAAATACATCTCATCTGTGTGTGCGCGTATGTGTGTGTGTGTGTGTGTGTGTGTGTTCATGTGTTCACACTTCCGCTGACTTGGGATCTGCCAGGGAGGTCCCTGAGCAGCAGTGTGTGCTTGATAATTAGCCTCAAATTCACCACTTCTGTGAACACACACTAGGTTGGCAGAGGGAGGGCTGCCTCAGGGAAGGGTGAATGCTACGGGTGACAGTCATCTCCTACCCCTTCTCTCATGGTGCAACCCAGGAGGTCTTACCCACATCTAACTTCAGAGCAATTATTCCCTCTGTAAATAGGATCTGATAATGAGGGTAACCACAAATGCACATCTGCACATTTTGGAAACCTTTCTGTAGTGCATACATGTTACTGTAGTATCTGCACAAGGCAATATTTTTCTTTATAAACCACAAATTTACGCTGCAATACAGAGGGGGTTCCCTGCCCTTCCAGGTAAGATGCCGCAGATTTCCCCCATTTATGTAAAAAATAAATCATTTTAAATGGTATCAGGTGAGGACAGGTCTCTGCCCACGATAAGCAACAAAAGTGCCTCCAAATCAGCATCAAGCTAGCACTCCATCCACCATCAGATCTGTCCTTTCTCTTGTCTCTGTGGTATTCTTTGGTGTAAAGTCATCAGATAGGCCGGGTTGAGATCAGAGTGCTATTTGCATTTTAGTAATGTTACATTGCACAATTCCTGGGTGTTGAAATTCAAGTAGCTTTTTGCTGCCATTTAGAGCCAGCAACATCAAGACAAGCCTCACGTAGGCTTAAATCTGATAATCTCACTGATATTCTCTTTGTGCTTCTGGACACCATTCTGTACATATTTTCTTCCATATGTACACGGACAATGTACATTGTACACATGTAAACTGTAAATATTTGCTAAACTGTAAATCTGGGATTTATTTGCACTGCATTGTTACAGGTTCTTATGTTGCAGCTATTTATTCAATAATCTTATAGTCTATATTTGTTCTATTCTCACTTTTATCATAATCTTTGCTACTGCAATGACCCAATTTCCCCATGGGGATCATTAATGTTTCAACACTAGTCCAATCTAACTCCGATACTGAGCGTCTAATGCATGACTCTGGGGAGTAATTTATGTTCAGTATTTATGTTCCGCTGTGCATCCTCGTCTGACCACGGTGAAACAGTATCTAATTGTCAGACATGATTTTTAATCTGCATGTAGTGCCAATCTGGTAGCCTTCACTGCAAGAAAATTCTGCTCAGATGCCAGTCACAAAGCAAAGTTTACTTAAACAACTTTCAGCTGCGTTCCAGTAGAAGTCAGAATTTTTTATTTGCACTGTCAGATGTGGTAAAACACTCCAATCTGACACACAGATAGGCGAACATAAACCATGAAATGTAGTTGCAAATGTCCCCTCTGATCCCTATACCCATTACTTAACTCCCTCCCAATATGAAATTTTCTCACTTTCTACTCATTTCTTTTAACAACCTCCCCGCAGCTGCTTTGGTTTTCCTCTGGCCCTTCATCCTCCTCCTCTCTTGTTCGGCTTTGTACCATGTCCTCCCTTCAATGCCTTCCGCGTCCAGTGCCAGTGTTTACTGCCCTGCATCTCGGCTCCTCTCCTCTGTTTCCTCCTTCTCTCCTTACACCTTTGATGTCAGGGCCACGGCTAAAGCCCGGGCTAATCTGCTGTGGGGCTCCCTGAGCACCGACCAGGCCAACGGTTGGGATCAAGAGCACGGCACAGGGGCACGAGGACGGACCAGGAGGTGGAGGGAACGAGTGAAGGGTGGCAGGGAGAAATGCTGCAGAAAATGTCCGTTCTATCAAGTCATTCAGTCTCATTTTCAGTCTCATTCTTTCTTCTTAAAACAAATGGCACAATCTGCCAAGAGGGTTAACATTTGCAGTTGTTTCAGGAACTGACAATCAAAGGGACAATACCTTGAAATGTGGCAGAATATGACAGATCACCGCACAGGTTTCAAGTGGAACTATCTCAACCTATTGGCATACTTTTCCACTAAGTTAAATATTAAATTGATTTAAGATGGTGCAGAGGTGGCCATACCGAAGCAACACAAGGTACAGAAGATGCCAGAATGTGGACTTCTTCCACACACAATTCTTTTAAGTGTAACTGAAGGGATAAATAGAGTAGAATGGCTTATCGCAGGCTTAGAATCCCATAGGTAAAGCGTGGTGTCAGAGGACGCATTGTTAGGAGGGATGGAGACGGGATCAAAAAGAAGATGAGAATAGTATGCGGTAATAAATGGGGGAAGAAAGCAAATGGAGGAGGGGTAAAGAAAGGTGGTGTCAGCTGGCTGTATGGAGTGAGAAGGGATGCTACAGAGAAGCTAAATGTATTAGCTTTGGTGTATCCTATAGCCAGCCCTCCCATTCCCTCCCCGTGGCTTCTACAGCAAGAGAAGAAAAGGCAGAATAATCCCTTGGCAATGCTGACGATTTATCTGCCATGCTTTCATGGCTATGCTATTTATAGTATATTAAAGGGGAAAAAAAAGAAATTCTCCCTGCCTTCTCATCACCTCCGACACAAAACATATAAATACCAAATGAAACTTAAAGCTCAGCTAACGGGATGAAGTCTAGAGGAAAAGAGCACTCAAACAAAATGAGGAAAAATAAAGAGTTAACAGTTTTCTGAGTAAGAGATTATCCATACAACATTCTTCTGCAAAAAAAAAAAACAAAAAAAAACAAGCAAACAATATATAAAATGAAACACTTTTGTTATTTTATCAAGAAAAGCACATTTAAGTTCAGTCCTCATTTATGCTGCAAGGAGAAGTCATAGCTGTATAGAGGAATCAAAGCTTCATTTACTCCTACTGTAGGTAATTACTCTGAATTTAATTGCATGCGTTATGATAGAGCAAATCATGACTACAATGGATGAAGTGCAGAAACGCATCCTTTTGCTGACCCAGTAGTTTCACAACAGTGCTTTTTCCCCCACCACGAGCCGTGTAATGTTTCACAGCGATATCCTCGTCCTACATACATCCTGTATCTCCAGCAGCTCAGCAAAGCATAGCATGGTCGCCCTTTTCACCGTTGTTGCTTAGCACTGTTTGATCATCCACGTGTGCTTACTCAACACCTCCTCTTGGTTTAACTACTTTGCAAGCCTGAGATCCAGCACTTAGAACATATACGGGCCCATGCAAAGCGGAGATGGGAAGATGTGTCAAAGAGTAAAGACAGGTGGGATAAGGATGAGCGACTGAGCAGATCCAGGTGATGAGAATGAGTAGCATTTACGGCTGAATCACATGGTTGGAGGGTCATAAGAGTACAGAACATCATGTTGACTGGATTGCAGCCCCAAGACCCAACACCACACTATGGATGCATCTCAAACACACACACACACACGCGCGCACACACATAATACATCAAACAAAGCACTCCATTATGCTGTATCCTAGGGCAAATCAGTGATCGTAATTAACATGACAGAGCAGCGTGAACAAACACAGAGGGGAAACATCCCCACAAGTCATTGTTTGGACCCGGGCTTGCAGACGTGACGACTCCGCTTCCTCTTGCAATACTGACCGAATAAACAATCTAATACAGCGCTGTATATCTGTGTCTGCTTTTGTTTATGTATGCATATGCTCACATAAGAGACAGCGTAACCTCTCTGTTTATACATATATTTATGTGTGAGCCATAGCCTCTGAAGCAGGTTTCCCTGTCAAAAGATCAGCTTTGCCCCTGAGTGATCCGTATCATCCGTGCAAACAGCGCCCTAATTAGCCACGCTAAGACAAATCGCAGTGTTTTCTCCTGGTTCACTGGCCACAGCACCTTCGGTAATCCTCCGTTATCACGTAGTTGGGGAGGATAGCGAGGCTAATAACACCGTGATATTACCAATGCCGATCTGCGAGCGATAGAGCCAGGCAGCGCTAGCCGCTAATTCTGTCTGCGTGAGCCCCAGACCAGACTAATCCCTATTTTAATTATTTTTCCTCCTTTACCCCTCCCTTTCCCCTCCCTCCATGTCACTGTTCTCTAATCAGTCCATGTAATTAAAAAACACGAAGGGTGGCGGGCAGGCGGCGATGGTTTAGAAGAAGACAGAAGGGTGCGGCGTTTAAGTGTCTGTGGTGCACATTGGCAGGAGGGTAAAAGATCGATTGACCTGTAGGTTCACTTTGTGTGTGTGTGTGTATGTGTGTGCAGGTATGGTTTGTGAGTGTGATTCAGGCATTTAGCTGTAGCAACTTCATGGGAGCAAAAGCAGAATGAGCTTAAATTCCAAGAAAATCACCAAATTTGCTAGGAGCGAGTGCTAGAAAAAGAAACAGAATAAGAGCGACGGAGAGGGGCTGAAGTGATTTTCTGTCTGTCTCTCTGTCTTTGCTCCTGTCTCATTCTGTCTTTGGTGAAAGTGGGATTAAGAACGATTGCACAGCACCAGGATCAATATAATGCTGACATCCCTCTGGCACTCTCCAAAAATCTCTGCCGCGCACAAACCCACTCACAAAAAGCAGTATAATAGATCCCATAACCACTCTATCACTTTATATTTAACTAAACCTCCTGTGTTGCAGCGGCTTCCATTTGCAATGAGTCCAACTGGTTATTTACAAAAGCACAATGTGAACTACCCTCACCGAGCCACAAAACCAGCTGTCCCAACTTGGCTGAATGAGTTCTAAATCAAGACCTAGAGTCACTTTACCTCTGTAGCCTCGACAGTGAAGCGAAAACTTTTTACGGCGAGGGCCGACATTGGCTGTCACCCTTTGCCTCCTCACATTTATTGATGTAGTTCAGGGGAGTTTTTATGGAGGTGCACCGCCATGCGGCTTGTAATTGCCGGTCAAGGCACGTTCACCAGAGTTCATAAAGGTTCCTCTGTAAATATATTCAGGTTGGCCTGGTGTCACCTCATACGAAAAAAAAGACAAGTCTCTGTCTGATGAATGGGAAGAGAAGGGGTAGTTGAGAGCTGGTGTTCGCGCACACACACATCCACCATAGAGCGAGGTGAAGCGAATTTGTACCCACATACAGTATATGGACTCACAAATAGGCTAGCTAGCCACACACACACACACACACGCACACGCACACACACCTGTCCTCCTGTCCCCGAGAAGATTAAGATATATTACACTCCAAACCACCTAGCACGTCCTTGCTTTACCTCACCTTGCGGGCCACCTCCTTTCTCTCTCCTGATCCCTCCTTTCTTCTTTCAGCACCGGGGCAAATGTGAGTTTTGTAGGCCCGGAGTACAGTGATATTTTATGAATAATCATGCCTTCCGAAGCGTGCAGAGGAAGACACCCACTGCGTGAGTCATCGCGGGACACGGTGGGAATGACTCAGTCCAAATGTCCTCTATATCAGACGCCTAAATGCTCCCAGGTGTCCAGGGTGAGTCAGCCATTAACACTGATGCAAAGAGACGCTGCTGTTAGACATCTGACTGGAGCGCTGACTCCATCCTACTGCAGAAATGTGCATCTAAACAAGTGGTTTTGTGTCACATTCAGTCATGAAAATCTTGCTTTCTGCCAACAGGGCTGGGATGAGTCGGCTAATTTCCAGTACAGTTTCACTTGATTCAAGGATTTTGTAGAAACAAGTGTCATTATCTTCCAACGCAGATCATTCCACTAGTATCAAGATAACGACACTTGACTCAAGAAAATTCTTGAAGCAAGTTTATTTGCATTTGAAAGACAGGGAATTATCTCAGCCTACAATTAGATCAGCCCACTGGCAGATTTTTTTTCACTTAAATTACTTGCTAAAAGCAACTTTTTGCAGTGCACGGGCTATGAGGGGTGTGTGTGTGCCCATGATTGCTGTTTCATTTGTGTGTGGTTGTGAAAGAGAAGGAAAGGGAGGGAGAGGGCATGTCATAGTCAAGCAGCGACCCAGATCAGACGGTGACATCTCCATCCACTTGGGGCATGTTCAGAGACAAGATATTCTGCTGTTGCTACAGCATGGGCATTTTGCAAACATCAACTTTAACAAGCCAATTAGTATTGAATTTAGCCTTAAAATCTTATTGTGATTTAAAGTGGTGGAAATACCCGTCTGGGGTGAGATAACCTCAGTGCAAATCAACTTGTCTCAAGAATTTTATTCAATTAAGTGACACGCTGTGAACAGAAGTGGAGAGATCAAACTTGTTTCAGGAAAATTCTTGTGTGAGGAACATTTTTGCAAACAGGTGAAATTTGCACTGGGGAAAAGTGGAATTATGTCATTATGTTACATGATGTTTTCACTGCTTTTCAACCCTGCCTGTCCCATCGGTGTGTTTGCCAATCTAAATGCAGCTGTTTTGTTGAAACCCACAGAACTTAATTCTAAATTCTAGTGGAGATCCCAAGGTTTCAAAACATGCCAAATATGTTTTGCTGAATTACAGGGAAATGCATATAAAATGATGCACAAGACATCTACATATTTTCTACTTAATGTAAAAGTGCAGCCATAAAAAAAATGGCATCTTGGGTTTGAATATGTCAGTCAATATGACGCATATGAAGCCACACAGAATGTATTATATGACATTGTCACACAATATGATTTTTGTTTTCAACTCTGAAGATACTTAAAGGATGATTGTAAGGGAAAATCAGAGGTCAAGGGGTTTATGAGAGCAAGAGTTTCATATTTAGCATCAGTTTGCACCCCTCCCACACACACACACACACCCTGCTTCTTCTACCTAATTGCTGTACACTGTGTCCTCTACAACAGATCACAGAGTGCAATGTGCTTTTGGCCAATTGATTTCATATGTTGCTCTCCTTCTCAGTCTCTCCTCTCACCCCTCCCTCTCGCTTCCGCTCTCTCAGCTAATTACTATGATTGATTAATCGACTGGCGTGACGTCTCTCACGGTCCTGCGAATCTCAGCGCGTCGCCCCCAATCACACTCTCAAACAAAGACGGAGGAGGTCAAGGTTAAAGCTACAGAAATCCGGCAGAAAACGCTTGTGTTGACCCAGCGAGGCGTTCAGCGTCAATTTTGAAAACGGCCACTGTTCGCTTTTGATCACGCCCCATCAAAAAAAACCCTCTGAAGTGACACAACCTTGTTTTCGTTAGCCGCGGTTGACCCAGGAAGTGAATCAAAGAATCAAAGCGAGTTGCGGGATGAAGCATCAGTGGACGCCGCAGAATCAAAATGAGCATGTAAATATCGTTGTTTTCCCAGGGAGTGATAGACGATAAAAGAGGAAAGGAGAGAAAGATCAACGGCGGTATTGATTGAAGCGGATGGCTACACTGATCTTTGGACCTATTTGCTGGTCCACAATTCCGCTCTGAATCTTATTAAAGCTGGTTAAAGCAGTCATTATCAAACAACAAGTAGGAAGACAGAGTAGGCTGTCAAGCAAGGGGGTTGAACAGACCCTGTGGTCAAGTGTGATTAAGTTAAGGGAACTGTAATTTTAGGGACTTCACAGAAGAAACACTACAGTAACAGGATTATTTACAGAATCTACAGGATTGTATCACAGAAGCCCCACAGATACTGCTTTTAAACGAAGTGGTACTTATCAAAAAAGCATATAATTTAATTTCCCTATTGTTTATATCAATCAGCAATGTGTCTCTAAATACAGATCATAAGTCATTAGTGCATCTGTGGGACTGTTAAAGGCGACAGATTGGATCCCAACAGTGCAGTGCTTAGTAAACACAACTAGAAAGACACCCACTCAGGGCACAGTGATCTGGCCCATTACCTCTAACCTCTGTGTGTTCCCTTTGGTCTCGCTGGGACGGGAGGTGAGGTAACACATGGCTAGACATGCTTACACAGACACATTGCTTACCCCGGGCTGCCTGCCTCAAGGGAGCTGTTTTATAGGCTAGACTAAATATTGCCTGGCGAAACGCTGCGCCTGCTGATTTTATACACGATGCAGATAATCAAAGACAATCAATTCGAAACAATGATCAAGTGTTGCATACTTTCCCTGATTAATCTGTTGTTTTGACAACGCGAGTGAAACTAAAACTGGCCTTGCCTTGAGAAAAAATGCAAGCCAACTAGTATGAGGAAAAAACCTTGGCCCCTTCTCACTAACCTTGATCTCTCCGCTCCGAAGCCCCTCTCCGCTCTGTCTCTATCTCTTAGCCTGAGCGGTGTGACAGTTGGAGTAACAAAGTGTGGAGTGCCGGGGTGAGCCAATCTGCAGCGCGGCGCCAGGTGTTGGAGATAATGTTCCGTTGGAGCATTTCTCAGCAGGCGGCGCAAAGTTCATCGCCGCTGCTGTTTTGATCGATGGCGTGTTACAGATTGAGTCCTCATCCAAGAGCCGCCGTTAATAAATCCTGACTCAGACAAACAGACTTTGAGGGGCCGTGGTGGAGAGACCGGCAAAGATAGCTATCGATCCACCGGTCAGTTTCGGGCTGATACGCCGAGCTATGGTTTTGGACGTGTGATGCTGACGCTGCAGGACAAGAGCAAGTGAAGGATGGAGAAAGAATGAGGAGAGTAGATCATGACGTGCTGACATTTGTTGGGTAACTTTCAGGCAAATTAACATTTGTTGCTGGACTTGGTGTTACAGATAATAGTGCAGTTCAAAAGTGGACTCCAGCATGGATTATTTAAGAGAAAGCCATCTCCAAGCCTTTCCTAGGGCCATCCTATTATTTTTCCCATTAAAACACAACGTAAAGCCATCAAATATTCATCACTAAAACCAGAAAATCAACAGACATGCAGTTACTCTACCTGCAATGCTGGCAAATACACTCAAGCGCACAAATATATTTATATATAGGGCTAGCTGGGAGAACCAAGGGGATTAAAACCATATTTTTTCCTGCTATCCATGCTTTTCTGAGGGTAAGCATCACACCTTTCAAATGGTGGCTATCTCCTTTGGAACAACATCTTCACATATATGAAATTCTTGCTGCGGTCCGACTCCCACAACTTGAAAAGCTCACACTTCAGAATTATGCTGTCTGCACTTTTCACCCTTTAAGAACCTCAGCAGGAAGGGCTGCAGGCCTGAAACTCATCTGCAGGGTGGAGAATGGTAGGATGCTAAGTGGCGAATGAGTCTAGGGAGGTTGTGGGGATAGAGAGAGAGAGAGAGAGAGTAGAGAGGGAGAAGCAGCAGAAAAGGATGCGATAGATGTGGTTGGTATATATAACCCCCTCACAGCAGGATGTGGGAGCTCTTTTTCTTTTTTTTTTTTCCCGTGTGCGTCTTTGACGTGATGATCCTTGACGTGCGTCAGGGCTTCATTACCATCCCTCACATCAGCCACGAGACATTTCTGTCTCAACCAATGTTTATCTCCACATGAGCTCCCCCCCATTGTAAAGTTTAGAGAAGTATAGTTGCGGGCTCTCAGATATGCACATCTCCCCCGTTGCACTAGACATGCAAAGTTGTGGGAACACGAGTCGAGCATGAACACATGCCAACAGTGAATCACGTCTGTGAACGCACATGAAGTGTATCTGCACAAATACCTTTGGCTGAATCTTAAAACTCTTGAATCTGGGAAACCTTCACTGAATGCAATGCACACATTCATTATTCTCAATTTTCTTTTGTGGATGATTGGTATGTGGGTTTTATATTGACAGCACCACTTACAGTAAATGACAAAAGAATAGTGGACTTTCATTAGACAATCATTAGATAATCAAACCGAACTATCTATTCACTCAGATGCTTGATGACGCCCACACAGCAGAGCGAGAGAGAGCGAGAGAGAGACAGACAGAGACAGAAAGCGAGAGAGAGAGACAGAGGGAGAGAAGCACCACAGTCAGACCCTCCCAGACGTGACCAGACTAGCGATGCTGCGGTGAATTACCAGTAAAGCTCCACAGCAAAACGCCTCTTCTGCTCCCCCAGTCTGTTCTGAGAAACAGGCCGCAGCATGAGAATTGGATAAAAAATGTATTGCACACATACACAGTGAGACTCTACACCCACTCACTCATCACACAGCATAGGCTACACAAAAAAAGAAAAGGAAAAAAGAAAAGAAACACAAAATCTATGCTAAGTGCCTCTGCCTCCCCTGCAAATTTTGTTTATCCATATCCCCAAAATAACTGCTTGCACCCATTATCAATGATGTCTTAAAGCATGGAGATTACAAGTGGGCAATTACCCATTCTTGTGCTTCCCGGCAAACAATGGTCAGGCATATTCTGTACAATGGCTCACTCCCATAATGCATCCTCACTGTTCTATTGCAGGAAATACTTGAGAAGGGAGCATGTGACTGGCAGCCAGTAGCTCGACATGATGGATGCTGCTGTCAGGTCCAGCTGGGAGAGAGTATGGGACAAGTACACTGTGTTACCCCCATGGTGAACAGCAGCCAGGACACACACACCCAAACATGATTGCGCACACACACGCTTGAATGGACGCACGCAGGCGCGGATTATCTGAGGAAAATATGAGTGAATCTGGGCTTCAGTCAATCGAAATCTCTTGAGCTTCAAGATCAAGAACTATACCGACCCCTTTGAAAACACACACAAAAAACAAAAGTTGAGGCATTTATCTCCACAGAAATGAAACAAACTCATATTGCTGTAACTCCCAAGGGCAACCGGAGAAAACAGCTCCTGGACTTAAAAGGCTGTTCCAAAGACCTGCTTCTCTCAGTCTCAGGTGAGTCAGCCTAACAGCCAATCAATATATATCCCATGTTCTGTACTTTTCCCCAAAACATCTCTCTTATTGTATCTGCCTATGTCTCTCGCGCTCTCTCGCTCTCTGTCTGTCCTCAGGTAGCAGTAGGCAGACACATATCAGCACTGCAGGGATAATCCATATGTTTTGCCAAATGTCAGTGCTTCAGGTCCGTGGGGTACTGGGTTAAAAGGGGGAGGAAAAAGGAGAAGGGCCTACCTACAGGGATCAAAACTCAATGGGCTCTCAGATCTCCTAAACAGGAGGAAATAAGTTACATTTACCCAGGGAGCTTTGTTTGTTGGCAATGTATGCTGAGTATAAAAAGAAAGACAAAAAATAAAAATAAAAAAAAAAAAAAAAAGCCCTCATGGGAGATGTGAGAGTTTGCAGAAGTTACCAGATCGGAAAAATGAAGAAATAAGTTTGTTTGGCAACATTTTCTGTAGATTGATGTGATGACTGAACTGTGATGCAGCAACTTTTTTGAGCAGAATTCTTTTTGTTTTTCGTAGAACTAAATGGAACGATACCAATATTCAAAGTGGAGAGTTTTCAACACCAGATTCAAACACCTTCCGCTTTCTACTTACAGTATCCAAGGTGCTGCGGGACGTGCTTTGAACATCTCAAGGGAGCCCTGCTAGTAGATGAAAATGCATTATGGCACTTTGCAAAACAATCGAGCTCCAAAGAAAATTACAAGTCAAATAGCTGTGAGTTCCACTTAGTAGCGACCGGACGAATGAGCATCCAGCAATTGGCGAGCGTCAGGCGTTATTTACATTGCCTCAGAGTGGATGGTGATGGGGGGAGAAAATCAATGTGGATGCAAACAGTGTAATGGCAGAATAATGTGTTCCCCTGGGCAAGCAGCACCGAAGCGTCCTGTCAGGGTAATGCCGAGAGGAGGCAGGATTCAGCTGGCGTTTTTACCACCCTTTTCCCCGCTGCCATATTCAGGCCGCACGCATACATCTCAGCTCGTCAAGCAACAGTCTTCAAGGCTGTCTGTTACCGCTGCCTTTTCGGAATGCTAATGCTGCAGGGCCGCCAATCAAAGTGCCACACAGTATGGCAAGCAAGAATGTAGGTAAGCAAGATCAAACTCATACATGCAAAGGGATTTTGATGGTGATTGATGGTGTGTATGCTGGATTGTTCTGTCTTTCTCTAGCATACACGCATCAACACAGCAACACACGTCAGGAGAACAGGAAGCATGGAAACTTGACCCGTTTTCCCTTGAACCTGTTAGGATCAATTAGCGTAGCAGGGTTTCGACATGAATCCTTGCCCTCTTTTCTACTATTGGACCAGCCAACCTGTCTGTCAGGTGTTAATCAGTAATGATTCCAGAAGAGCTCCCCATGGTTTGAATGAAGCTGATACTGTGCTAGCTTGTGTAGACAGTGTACACAATTCAAAACAAGCACACAAATACTTTTTTTTATCCTTGCCACAAATCTATTCCAGTCCTCAAGGTTCAACTGAGAGCAGACATGACATTTTACAGTTAAGAGAAATGATTCAAGATGAAAAAAAAAACAACAAATCCAGATTGGAGTGTGAGCCTACTGTACTTCCTTGTACCATCAACTTCATGGGACAATGCTTTGAACCTAAATTACGCTGTGGAAATGAATTCATAGATCACCTCATTCCATAAATCTGAAATGGGCATACTGAGCGCCTTGTAATTGACTGGCAATCACAGGCCAGTCCAATTATGTGGTGAGAGAGAACGAGAGAGGGTGAAACCCCAGTGAGTAGAGGGATCGCTGAGCCATAGACTGAGAGGATACATGCTGCAGGTCAGTGCCATCATAGCGCTCCACCTGACCTCTCTAATTGGCCTCCAGCTGGGTGGCCATAATCCCTCCACCCATCAATCTCTATTCTCCACTTCCACGTCCATCGTCTCCTCCCTCAGTCCTGCCCTCCTCTCCATTTCTTCCCTCTGGTGTTCAGAGGTCCTTGACCCTGTCTCCCCTCCTTCCTCTGTCCCTTAATCCCTCTACTCCTCCCTACTGCCAACCCACATTCATCCCATCGTTACAGCACGTTCCTTCTTCAAGTGTTCTTCCCCAGCCTTGACAAAGCTGCCCTGTTTTCTTGGACTTCCGTTTTTTTGAGAATTTTTGGGTTTCCATTTCTGATTTTGTCCGCCTCACAGAATGTTTTCAAGTGGAGGCAATAAATGGAAACACAATGGTGCTGCAACACAAATTGTGTGAAAGTAAGGGGTTTGAAATTTTTAACCACCTGAGAAAGCTGAAATTGGACTTAAGGTATTTCATCTAAAGGAGTCAAACAATCAAGGTGTAACCAGCGGCTTCCCTGGCAGGTTTTCAGTGCTGGATCTGGCATATATATGGCAAATATAGATCTCAGAGGTACTATTAAGTCACGCTACTGAAGAGACTTGGGAACATTAAAAAGTTGAGCTGTGTAAAATTCAGATGGATAACTTGAGAGACCAATGTTATTATTAGTTCCCACCTTTTTTTACAATTCTCTGAGAACTTATTACAGGCTTTGTACTTTCTACTGTGGAGACAACCTGGGAATGAGGTTATTATACCCTGACAAAACCTATATCATGACATCAATAGGGTTTTTTCATTAAGCTAGAGGGTGAAAGTTCACTCTTCATATTGGTTTTACTTTGAAACCTGAGATGAGCCCAATCTGATGATCGATGAGTTCAAGAGATTCAGTTGGCAATCAGATGGTCCTGTTAGTTTGCTGTGACTTCTTCTGTTTTGGGACAAGCTGGCCATCTCCTCCAAAGTCAACACTATGTGGCTAAAACCCGAGCCAGCATGACGAGAAAAATGGAACAATAGCAGAAAGCCAGCATGTCTGCACCATGTCCCTGTCCCCTGCGTCTCCTGTTCCCTGCAATGTGCATGATCAACTGTGACACACACTCTATATTGCTTGCCAATAGCCCTTCTTCCCTCATTCCTCTCCAGTCGCTTTGTTCCCGCTGTCCTCCCTCGCTCTCTGAGACAGTGAGTGCAGCCATGCCGCAGGTGCACCACCACAAGCGCCTCCGGCAAAAATCACCACAGCGATGGCAGACTCAGAAGGATGTTTGGCGCCCCGGACGACCACCTGAGAGCCAATCAAAGTCTGCGACAAGAAGCTGATGACATCGTAAAATGTGCGAAGGAAGCATAGCCGGGCTGCCGTCATGTGGGAGTTTGGGAAGGGATCCGTTCTCGGTTGGCCAAGTGAGACTCAAAGAGACTTTAATATCAGGCTGCAAGGCACAATTCTCAGTTTTAGGAACGCTCAGAGTCAATCAAGTTCTTCTCTGAAAGTGTTTTGGCTTTAACTACTGAGTGAATGAGTGAAATGCACACTGACAGAAGTTTCCAGGGGCCATCTCACTCCAGGATGACTTCTCATTTATTCTTTCTGAACTAATCATTTCCTCTATCCATAGCCCTCTTTCTTGCTGTGTTTGTGTGTGTGTATGTCTCTAGGTGCTTCAAGTGTTTAATAGCTCAGTCAGTGCAAACCCGTGTCCCCACCTGCTACCTGCCTGTGGCTATAACTTCAAAGTCCCCTCTGTCTCCTTCTTGCTTTGGAGAATTTCTTATCTCTCACTTCAAGATAAAGAAAGTGCAGGGGGTTCTCCCGATCTATGCAAGTGTGTACCACCCACCTGTGTGCAAGCCATGTTTACTTATCATGCTAATTTTATCATTGTGCCTTGAGCAACTGAGGGACACAGTGACAGACAGAGTGCGAAGGAATACATCTGTTTGTCCAAGTTCTCAGAATGCCAGCACAAATATATGTAAGTGTGGGTGTATGTGTGAATACTTAGGCGCACATGTCCATTTGCACCCATATGGACTCTTGTGTGTGTGTGAGTGTGTGTGTCAGTGAAACAGGACTATACGTGCAGGCTGGCAGTGGTAATCAAGCCCACTAATTACTTCCTGAGCTGAGAGAGCTGTCAGAGAGAGGAGGAGCTGCCACAGATGGTGAGAGACCCACTCTGATGCCAGGATATCCTACCTCTTCATCATTAGACGTTGTGTGTGTGTGTGTGTGTGTGTGTGTGTGTGTGTGTGTGTGTGTGTGTGTGTGTGTGTGTGCATGCGTGTGCGTGTGTGATTGAGTGATTGAGGGAATGAGTGAGTGAGAGTGTGTGACAAAGATTGAGTGTACAAATTATACTTTAGCATCATAGATCGCATGATACATAGTCCTGGGAAAACAGCAATAAATGGGTCTACCATATACATTTTTAATTTATTATTCTATCTGAAAGATGCAGTTGGCTAAATTTTAAGCTTAGAAAAGTTATCCTGAGTTGACATGGATGATT
>OMKZ01033012.1:0-20874 GCA_900302535.1 Neoniphon sammara | reverse complement strand
GAAGTGACGGCGATCAGAACGACAGTCCCTCCAACCACCAGGGCGGCGCTCAGGAGCATGGAGCAGCGACGGCCATAGCGGTCCAGAAAGGGGCCTCCAGCCAGGCATATGAGAAGAGCACCAAGCAGGTGGGAGCTGACCAGCAGTTCCTGTTCCCGGCAAGAGAGGGAGAGGAGGCCCCGCAGCTGAAGCAGGACCCCAGAAGTCAGGCCCATTTCGTAGCCCAGCATCAGGCCGCTCAGAGAGGCCGCTACAGCTGCTACCACAACCAGCCAGCTGCAGCCTGCAGAGAGAGAGAGCGAGAGAGAGAGAGAAAGAAAACAAGTGAAGGTCCAAATGTGTTCTTTGAGAAGAAAAACTCACACTGTATCTCTCTACATTTTTACATATAGCATATGAGAAAACACCCACCCAACATAAGATATCAAAATCTTGACTTTTTACATCCCCAAATTGAGAAGTGGCCAAACAGTGACACTGATACACTTAGGAGTCCGTTAAATTTTTTGCAATGGGTTTATTGCAAGCTCAGTTTCCTTGACAAGGGTTTGTGCGACGGTACAATCTGTCTTCTATGGTGTAATCTGGAAACATTACGGAGCGCTGTGTGTCATTTAGTGAACACATCAGCATATGATTAACATGTCAGAACTGTTTTGTGCCATCTTGGTGACCATTCAAGCTGGACCTGTTAAAGATCAGATTGTGTGATATATGACATACTTTGCATAGTTGATTATTAGTAGCATAAACTTGTCACCCCCCCCCTTTTTTTATTACATGGTAGTTTTGGAGCAAGTACAGGTTCAGATGTGGCAATGGGGCATTAAGGGTGGGACGACCAATGATTAGTGATCAGCTGTCCTCTGCCAGTTCACACCCACTAAATGGTGCTTAATGTCATAACGTCTCCCCCCTCCCTGTGAATTAGGAGGAGGGAGAGAGAGAGAGAGAGAAGTTTCAAGATAGTGTGTGTGTGAAACACTTATTCTGAGATATGCTCCCAATTATGAGAGTCTGCAGTAAAGTACCAACTTTCAACTCTACACACTTAAAAATGATAAATAATATAGACCACTGCAATAAAATTTTGCTGACGTGTACGAGCAAATGTAATGCCTGCTGCCGGCGCAATTTCCCTTCTTCTGATCATTTTAACCTGTTTCAAATTTCCAAGGCAGCAGCCAATGAGGCAGCAAAGAAGTGATTTGGGAGGCCACTGCTGAAAACTACGTTCAAGCCCCTGTGTTGGCACGCATCCACCATGCTGAAATGCTCTTGAGCGAGGTACTGAACGCCAACCAGTGCTCTGACCTGTCAATTTCCCTGTCAATAAAGTATAACATCATTGATTTTAGCAGCCAGACTAGTTAAAAGGCAGAAAGAAGTCTCTTGTGCATTATTTGGAGCAATTAGTTTAGGGAAATACAATGCATTTCTTACTAAATTCATAGCTGCCAGGCATCCGCAGCTAAAAATGCAAATACCAAAGTCTGTGCAGGGTAATAAATATCTTGTTTGAGCTGCAATCAATTTGTCTATGCCTGTGAGCATTATGAATGCAATTATGATTTGTAAGTTTTGGGCAATCTGTTTTTCTTTTTACAATTTTGGCATCTGTCATAAAATGCTCATTCATTTACAACATAAATAAGAAAAAATCTCAAGAAAGGAAACCTTCAGCAAATAGGTCTGCATGTCAGGTAAGTGAACTACTGAGAAAAGCAATAGGGCAAGCAGCCAAACAGGCCATGTAGATAGAGGAAGAAGATAAGATTAGATAGAAAATTGCTGACTGGATTTCCGCGCAGGCAGCGGGGATGGTTTCTTGGCAAATCACTCTGACAACATGATGTCAGAGAGAGAGGGAGAGAGAAAAAAGAAAAGATTTCAAGGAATTGCGCGGCATAATTTCTGACTTGTCAACAGTTTTCCATCTAGCTTTTCCCCCCAACTGTGAAGTCGTCTTAACAGTGCTGACTAAGTAGAATTCACAGGTCAGAAGTTCACAAAAAGAATGTTGAGGCAATCTTGTAAGCCATTTTGTGTGTGTGTGTGTGCGTGTGCATACATAAATGTGTATGTGTATGTCGGAGTTGAGCCTAGATGCTTTGTCTTGCTGTGAGCTAACAGAGACTTAGTACACTGTCAACAGCAGGTAGATAGGGAAAGAACACAGGATTAGATAGAAAAAGTATGAGATTAACATGCAGAAATACACACTTAACAAGTTTTTATCATTTACAAGCTCACAACTATCTATATTATCACTGACACATGTAGGATATGGGACCGTCATACATCTCAAAACGATTCATCTTAACTGTTTGACAGTGTATTATTGCTGTTGACCACTTTGACAACATCATTGCTTGTGTTTTTAAACATTATTTATTTAATTTTGATAATCAATTTTTTATAGTTTTTACAGTTTAATTTTTGTGTACTTTTTTACAAGGCACATGCCTTTATGTCCATGCCACTCTTTTCTGTTCTTGCTCTGATTTCATTAGCATTGCGTAACACTCGAGAAAAAACAGAGGTACAGCTGCAAACTAAATCCCAGGCTACATGGGGCGATTCCTTCAAAAGTTATTTGCTTTGTGGGCTGCACCCCACCGTATTTCCTGATCCCTTTCCATTCTGTGTCATTATGTAATGACGAGTTCAAAAGTATATTAGCTATTTGTAACTGTAATGGTTTGTAATTTGATGTTTTTCAAGCATTTCATTAAGGTTTAAGTGCAGGACATTTTCATATGAATAAACTTCCATTTTGTCACAAGAAAAAGCACAGCAACTGAAAATTACTTGGGACAAACTGCACTGATTAACATTTATATATGTATAGGTGGGAAAAGGTTATCTGAACGCTCAGTTTAATTCACATGCCTTTAGGTTGTAAGACCTATTTCTATATTTTAGAGAAATTTAGCTTAAACAACACAGACGGGTGCTGTTCTTGTTCTTTTACTGGAAATACTTTAGCGCATGACAATATGAATACTCTGTGACAATCAAAACAAGCTCAAAAAAAGAAGTAAAACAGCACAGTTAAATTTCAGTATTTTATGGTGTTTTTATAGTCATGGACAAGCAATTTCTGATCAGCCCACGTCACTTTTACAAGTATTCCACTTGATAAGGTAAGACCGTGCTAGGTCAGGATGACCGGAACACAAACTGGCTTGTGGGTTCATCATTAATCAGCATTTGAGGGTCAGTGTGGAAAAGCTAACCAAATATTCTCTGCAGATGGATGATTACTGTTTTCATATTGCTAGTAATTGCTGAGAATAGCAATTCAAGATATTGATTTGAGCATAGTGAAGTTCTAGACAGTGAATCTTTATGGAAGGTCAGGGATGCATTTAAGATGTATCAGTTGCAGGGAAAAAAGGTGTAAATATCAGGAATATGTAAGCAGGTACAACCTCCCTGTATGTTTAAAGTACGCAACATGCAAGGTCGAAATAAAACAAAACAGTGCAGCTTTCTTGGTTGATATTCTGAGAAAAAAAAAGAGAGTTCTTGTGTATTTTACATGTGACAGCCATGTGGGTACCTGTGCTTTTGGATGGAACGAGTTTGTCGGAGTCATTTCCTTGGGGCTTGTGGTAGGAGGGGTTGCCTGGCAAGTCAACGTTCACCTTCTCATTGCTGGGGTCCATCATCAGCCACCTCTGAAAGCACACGCAGGACACACACACACACACACACACACAAATAATCATCATCCAGTCTGTAAAATTAACATGCAAACCGCCAACTAAAACCCCTCACATATTTTATATTGCAGGACACAGACCCTATCTATTTCCCAAAATTGCAGAATATTGTGTTAAGTGTCTATACTGAAGCAAATCCTGCTCAGCAAGCCAAACAGACAGCAGTTCCTAAGACTGCTTTTGTTGCAACCTAGACTGCTATGACTTTTCGAAGGCTAAGAAAAAATGAAGCTTAATAAAGTAATTATGAATAAAAGAAAATCCATGGAGATAAATTAAGCTCACCATGTAGAATATTTTTCCCTTCCTTGGTTTAGTTTAAACCAAACATTTCAGCTGCTGTAGAAACAACAATCGTTGTCATAGATATTCATGTTCTGAATGTTCCATTGCAAATCAACAAACAGCCTCCCTGTGGCACACCTCCATGGTTTGCATGACAGTGTAGCATGACCAGTTAATCGGCAATATGGTGCGATGAGTCACATTTTCTCTGCATCCAATCACAACCAAAGAAACCAAAGAAACTCTACAGTGTGATACATCAGTTATCACGTAGTAGAGGATTTGGTGAAAATAACAGAAGCACCTACCTATATATGGATACCAAGTACCTAAAAAGGAGCAAGGCTCTCTCTTGTCCACAGAACAGGTTTGACCATTAGAATCGTGCCACACAGGTCACGAATCACTGAACCTGAATGGATTCATTCTGTTCCAGTTCTGTGTCATGAGTTGGATCTTTCTTCAAAAAGGAAAGCTCCAGTTGGGATGAAGGAGGTGGAAATGTACTTTGCACTCTCTACTCCTGAACATCACATTTAGGGTCAATGATGTTTAGTTCTGGTGCTTTTGGGAGGCATTTGACTTCATCCTGGTGTTCATGCAGCCACTCGTAAAACTGCTTAGCGATCTGCATGGGGACATTATTATTTTGGAATATGGGGACATCATGAGGGAACTGAGTATTGCTTGACTGTTATTTCACTGTGTAGAACAATTATTAGGCCTGATGACTTCCACAAGAGGTTTTCCATACTATTATGGATCAAATGCTATGTCAAATAGCTGGCAACAGACATTGTGGGAAAGCATTCCCTGGCTTTCTCCAAACATGAACCCAGGGTGAAAACAGACTCATAATACCTCAGTACCTTTTTTTTTCTCCATGGCTCAGGGGTCCAGATTTAATACTATTTACACCAGGCTATGCCTCTTTGTGTGTTGACCCTGGATACAGCAGGTTCCCAAATGGCAGCCCTGTCATAAATACCAGCTTTGTGAAGCTCACAGTGTGCAGTTTCTGTTGATTCTGTGTCGGAGGTGTTGATTGAATTCGGTTGTAATTTTTAAGGCCGTGGGTCTCTGCTGTATCTGTCTATCCCCCCTTACCATACTGAATAATTTTGCAGTTTTTGTGACTGATGCACCTGTAACTCGAGCAGCTTGTTTTTGTACTCTTAAGAACTCTGTTAGAGGTTGCAAAAGTCACGGATAAAACCATCAGTCAGATCTGTTTCAAAGCTGAGATATAATGCTAATTGACATTCAAGGCTCACCCCTGCAGCTGCCTTTGTTATTGTGATTTATTTACTTGGAAGCTGCAGGGTATTCCACATGGCAGGATTAGAAAATGATCCAGATAACTGCGGAAAAGATTACACTACATTCTGGTGATTATGATTTGAGTCACTAAAACAAAACCTGATTATTGGGTTTAGGAAAATGATTAAGTCACCCATGCTGATCATTACTAACACATTTTCAGAAGATATCAGTCATCTGGCTAACTTATCCCTGTTTTGTGAGATGATCCCTGAAGTGCTTTCCCTTTAATGTTATTTTGTTTACCCCCTGCAGGTCCATGCCTTTTAGCTAAAATGCAGCTGCAAGGTCACTGAGGGGCTACCAGATGACAAAAACTGACCACCAACAAACACTAAGAGCTGGCCAACTTCTAGTTACAGCCAAAGTGAACAACCCTCTTGGCACTGAGTTCAAACATGCGGTAGTAAAACATGACTCCGAAAAGTCTAAATGGCAGTGTCTGTCGCTACTTCGCCATTGCTTGCAAAGTTACAATAAAAGTATGACACAAGCCACAATGTGAGTGGATTTGTAATGACAGCTGTGTGAAGTGACGTCGTCCATACCTCACGCCCCCTTGCTGTACTGCTCCTGTTTCTGCCTTTACTTTATATTTCTCTTTCTCGGTCCATTCGCTTTTCTTCTCCACAGTTCCAGGCTGCTCAAAGTTTCCCAGGTTTCCAAGCTCCTCTCTGGACTACCCTCCTCCGCTCGTGTCCGTGCACGTTGGTTGTTTTGGAAAGGCACTTGTTAAACCCCGCCCACTTCTCATAGGAGCACCAATAGGAAACTCCCGTCCCGCGGTCTGAAGGAATCCTTTAGGTAGCGAAAGAAGGTCCTATGATTATGCAATTAAGGAATTCGGTAATTTGAACCGTCTTCTAGGTGTCATATATAGGCCATCGACCATATAAAATGATTATAACTGTGATGTAGTAGTAATGATGACTTAGGTCCATCCATTGAAAAATAACTGACATTCAATAATGTTGCCTATTGTTTAAGTAGACATCCCAGGCTGTATTCTTCCTCTGGTAAAATGGTGAAAAAAGTGAGTTAAGGTGAGTTTACCGTCTGCTGTTTACCGGGAAATATTCAGGGCTTTCACTTAAGTAGTACCTTCCACTCGGAATATTGCAACTTTCTCTATCATTTGTCTATAATTTTCACACATAAGAAAAAACTAATTAAAACGTTAAAAATTATTAATATGAAAGAAAATGCTATAGATGGACATCATAGATCAAGAGTGACTAATTTATCAGTTCATTGGCTGGCGCTTGTTTCATCCTCTAGCCAACATGAATTTTGTCTCCAAATTTCTTGGCGATCCACGAAATTGATTTTAAAATATCATAGATCTGGACCTAAGAGTTGACCGACCTACAGAGAAGAGCCATGTATAGTTGCCAACCAGATAGTGAACTATTTTCTGTGTGGATTTATGTGTTTGGAAAATGGGGTAAACCATTCCCTGCTTTGTAGATGATAGATAAACTTTTGAAATCTCCTATGCCTGCTTGGTCTGAAAATAGCTCTTACCAAAGTGTTTGTCCCATGGTCGCTGAACTGTGGCAAGGAACAAATATTGCTCGTCAACCCTGAATGGCATACCAGTCTTGTGACTTCCTAGGAAGTGACCTTTCCCATCTATTCAAGGTCTGTGGGTCAGTGTTAAAAAGTGCCCTGTAAGAGGGGGTGGGGGGGTTCACCATAAGTTTTGTTGTACAATTTTTGCTCATAATATATGTGAAAACAAACATACTCCTATAGGCGTTCGTACAGCTGGCCACCTGCTATTACCCCAGTCCCCATGCTCTATTTCCATGAATGCTGGGGGAGTGAGCTCTCACACCTGCCCCTGCTGCTCCACAGATGTCAGAATGTGACCTCAGTCTACATAGGTGCTGTTTGTGCCATCTGTGCCTGGCCTACTTTTCCAGAAATCTATTTAGATGTAGACAACCTATAGGCCCCAAAGTCTGACCTGTTTTTGCACCACATGAGCCACTGTCATTTGATCCCAGTTTGCTAAAGGTGTGTGTGTCTGTGTGCATGTATGTTCGCTGTCTTATGTAATGACACTGGCCAACATAACTATGGGTGGCCTACTTGTTTTTCCATGTTGGCTAATATGTTATACTGTAGCTAATATGCTGTAGTTATCATGAACAAGTCACTGGTTCCCCACCAGCTGCAGGGGAGCTGTTCTGTATCTTACCCTGACCTCCCAATGGGGCAAGGGATTAAAAATAAATAAATAAATAAAAATGCCCAATCCACTTTGATAATTACTGAAATTATTGCAGAAACACACACATATGCATATGCTCTACACAGTGCAACCATTTTCAAACCCTGCAGGAAAAGACACAAGCATGGTCATATTTGTCTTGATTTTGTTTTTTAATTCAATTAATTCATTCAGTAATTTACTTAATGTCATTATATGCCACTGTTTTTCTTTCTAAAGTAGGCCAAAACAAGAGAAACTGACTCAGTGACTCAGTGACTTTTTTGTGTTGTCACCATCGCCTTGAACCTCTGCACCTTTGGTCTGACATTCGGACACCACCACACTGGCAGTGGCAACTGTAATCAATAAAAGCGCTTATTGATGGTCTCAAAGGTCAGATATTGCACCATGTCTGTCTGTAGAATTGAAAACAGCAAACAGTTGTTTTGGGAGAAGGGTGAAGTGTTACCTCATTTATATATATATTTTAGACAAGTCTGAGTTGTTTTTTTAACCTTTTAACACAGCGATAATTTGGTGATTTGATTGTAAGGTAATAATTCTGGTGACTGAAAGATTATGACCCTACTGTACATATGTTAACATGTCAGCTTAGAGGGTGTATAAAACAAACAAACAAAGAAAATATATCACTGACACTCATTGAATTCATAGAAATACACATACAAATGCACACATGATCATATACTGTATACATGCAAAACATGCATGCAAGTGGAGCAGCGTGCATGTACATGCATGCTTCTCTACACTGTCTCAGTGTGTCTCAATGTCACAAACAAACATGTACAACCACAAATGGAATTCAAGCATAAACTATATTCTCATGGTAACTGACATGAAAGTTGTCTCAGCTTGCAATAAGGCACTTGGAGATTAGTTTTGTATACTAGCAGATGTAGTTGCATCGGCTACTAGAGTGGGCTCTGCTTGTTTTAGTGTTAAAATGATACTGCGGTCAATAAATTATGTCCTAATGATGCTGTAGTTAAAAAGCAATCATAGTTTAATCATGGCGGACAGTGTCATCTGCTGGAGGTCCTGTTGCCTTACATCTCCAAGCTAAAGGAAAAAAAAAAGAAATGAAAAGAAGAGGCTGTAGATGTGAGCCCACTGCAGTGTACCATAACATATTATTTTAATCTACCAAATGAAAGATATATTTAATGAATGAGAGAAATAGTGAATAGATATACGTTTGGGCTATAACAGTAGCAGAATGGCTTTTCCCTCAAGGTTCCTTGGCTAGTGGATGTCTGGGTTTAGTCTATCAAGCCAAATGAACATTACAGTTTGACTACTCTCCCGGGATTACAATCTTGTTTTCAGTTGCCATAATCTGCTCCGTGTAACGGACCAGCTCAGTGTAAAATTCACCACAGAAAAGCTTTGATCACACCATTGACAAACTTAGGCCTCTGTCTGCTGTCTGTCTGTGATCCTGTTTGTTGTGTGAGCTGTGAAACCACAGAAAGTCTCTAGAACTAAAAACTGTTTAATTGTTAGTTTGGCTGCTGGCAAAGCCTGAGCCGCATCCTTGAAGAATACCACAGTGGAATAACACCTAGAAATGCAATGCTTTTAAACTGAAATATAAGATACAAATATAAAATAACATAAGATATACATGTAAAGTTAATCTTAAAATTAAAGTTAATATAGTTTAGCAGTTAGGTTGTCTGCTGGCAAACCCTGACCAGCAGGTGGCAGTGCTTCACTGTCTGCTGTGTAGCCAACTATGCAGATCTGGAAATGTTACAGGATCTCTTTGGCTCAGTGGATTTTTTTCAGAGCGGCATGACAATGATGAATATATACTAATAATGTAGAGAATATATCTGGACCCTCACTTTGCAAATAACCAATTTATATATATATCTAGTGGCTTCATTTTTTTAAAAAAATATAGGGGTTTGCAGTCGGGATTACTTTTTTATTTTTATTTTTTTTTATCTAATGTGGTACCCACTTACTGAGTGTAAACAATGATGGTGATGATGATGATGATGAGGATGATGATGATGATGATGATGATGATGATGATAACAGATGGTGATGATCACTGGCTAAATGACAGATACATGTGCAAAGATTTTCAGTGGGAAAACAGTCATTTGGATTGTGTAGTCTCTGATGTAACACATTTTCCCTTGGTTATACACGCTTTCTGTGGAGTTTCTCTGCTCTCCCGTTATTATAAGTAGGTAAACTGAAGAGGAGATAGTGGCTACAAAGAAAGTATCACCATTTTTAATATAAGACTTAGGGCTAGTTCTAGATATTCATAAGATTCATATGTTCTTCAGTAAATGAGTAAAATAACATTTTTTTCTGTTTCTTTCTTTTTCTTTCTTCTTCTTTTTTTTTTTTTTTAACAAACAGATATCGTTTGGACCATTTTGAACTTGTTTCACTCTGTAGTCAAAAAACAAGTCATGGCGTAGAGCAACTTTCTCAAGCTGAAACATGCCCAGGTTTCCTAAGTTTCGAAGTTTTCCTTTCTTGCAACAGCACTTTTCTTTATAAGGTGATACTTTTCTGATTTCCATTTCTCAAAATTCTCTTTTTGCTCTCCCCCCAGCGCAGGGAGGTCAGAGGTCAGGGTCACAGAGCAGCAGCCCTGGAGCTTGTAGGTATCCAGCAGGGCAGATGCCCACTGACACGGAGGTGTGAACCCAGGTTCTCCTGTAGTGGGACAGTCTCCCTGTCACCTGCTCTAAACTTATATTATTGATATTATTCCTGCTTAAATAAACTATCAATCATGTACAGCTTTTGCATCTATAATCAGTGCTCCTGTAAGGTGAAGTACATCTGTTCAGTTGAACTGGGTTCATCCATATCTTTTGACCTGGAGTGGCTTTATCAGTTTATCTGAGGCCAGCCATTAATCTGCCCTTAAACGTGTACACACATGCACACACTCACACACCCTCGCTCACACACACTTGGACGTCACAATCATGGTTGTGTAAGGTGCTGACGCACAGAGGGGGGTCGAAGTCCTCTCTACACTAATGTGACACGTTTGGCAGAGGTCACTAGCTCAAACCCTGACCAAGCAGGTCCAGTCCTCTGGCTGCCCATAACACTTTACTGAGCAAATATTTACCATTTAATTTTCATTCCCTACATTTTTTACGGTAATGTGTAACGGAGAGACACTGATGTCCCTGTTCTCTGTGGACATGCTGAACAGTTCATGAGTCAAGTTTCAATTGACCTCTAATAGAACTGCAACATAACATGAGGCGTTAACCAGACACGAAGATTCAGAGTAATACCACGGCAAGCAGCACTGGCAATGTCAAGATAAGATTAAATAAGACAATATTCTGCATATTCAAGACTAATATAGGCAAAACTGATAAAAATTAAGTCATTACATGTACACAAATTCTTTCTGGTTGCAATGCGAGGTGCAAAAATCTAGTTAATTTCTAATCTAAAATTTAGTCAGAATAATACAACTCGCGCAGTCAAGGCAGGACGAAGGTGTAATAAAGTTAAACTTTTTTATTGCAAACCAAACATGGTCACATAAATCTGAAACAATTTTACAATTTACAGTACATTTAACATGAATTGTTACATATACATATTTAAGCATACCTTTAGTCGTTTTTTGTTCAATATACATTAAAACTAGTACACATAACTCCAAATATACAAACAAACTTAAATACCGTTAAACTGCATTACAGCAATATTAAAATGGAATGTTCAGTTAAGATGTTACCATGACGGCCCTACTGCGGGCCGCCGTTACGTTATCATGAGGTGAATGGAAGACTATACGAGGGGGACTCGGTTGGCAAGCAGAACTACACGAACATTTTTGAACACATCGCTCCTTTTCTCAACCAGGTCATAGCAGCAGTGCTCTCTCGCCTCTCTCTCTCTCTCTCTCTCCCTCTCTCAGCATTAGCATTATCAGTTCATGTGCAAATGAAGAGTTGGAAGTTGACACACTGTTTGAGTTCCTACATCCTACATGTTAATGACAGAACATGGGTACTAATTTAGTGCTACAACGTTCCTATCCACTGACAAAGAGCTCCTCCCAGAAATAAACACCTGCAGTCAAGAGAAAAATGGACTGACCATTAAGTGGGTGACATTATGGTTGACGGAGACAAACTCAAAAGATCTGAGTTCTGATGGTCGGAAAAAATAAAGGCACCTTTAAGAGCAAAAACGTCCCCCTCTGTAACATTCAGCTATAAATATCTCCCTTTTCTAACATACAGAAAATAAATGAGAAGAAACTAAAAGCACCAAAATGAACATCATCTCCAAGCTACTCAGTCAAACTTCACTGGCAGGCCCCCATGGGTGATGAGCAAAACCTCAAAAAGAGGGACAAATACTTCGCTACGTAGATGAAGATGGAAATCATTTTATGGGGCTGGTACTGTATGGTCGAGTCTTTTGCAAAATGGTGGAAATAACTTGTGTGTGAGTGTGTGCTTGTGTTGTGGCTTCAGGGGGCGAGGGGCCTTTTCAGCTGCCTGAGCTATGTGCAAATGACCTCCACTACCGGATAAGAGACGGAGGGGGGCGGGGATTCAAGGCTGGAGAAGGACACAGGTTCATGTCCGTCGTGGAGGGTTGAAGGGTTTGTGCATCTGTAAATCAGAGCTCTAGGATGAAGGACAACAGTTCAACCCCGGTGAGTCATAATATGGCATACTTCCTCCGGTTGCAAGTCCTGGTGGATTCAAGTTGGCAATCGGAGGGATTATGGTAAATATCTATAAAAGCAGATTCAGAATTAATAGATGCAGAGTTGTGGGGAGTGGGGTCAACAATGTCCATCATCCAGATGGGGAAACGTGGGGTTTCGGGGCAAGATGCAAGTCCACAGACACGACACAGTTCATGTCCCTTAAGGAATCCCAAAGGAATATGGGGTCCTACAGGTCTAAAGTGGTGTCCATAGAGAGTGCCTGTGTTAAAGTCCTATAGGTAGGAGTCCATAGAGGGGGCGTAGGAGAAGCCCAGGAAGGCCTCGGCAGCCTCTTTGATGCTGGCCGTGATGAGGGCGCTGTCTGGGGAACAGCCGATGGAGTTGGGCACCGGCTCGTCTGTGAACTCCGGGTCAAAGTGCCGCAGGTCGTTAGGACCCGTCTGGAGGGAGGGAGAGCAGGGCAGAGATGTGGTTTAGTTAGATCATATAGGTATCCATTCAAAATGCCTTGCCATAATTGGAAATGTTTTAATATACAGAGAGAATGACGAGTGTTATTGTATCCGGCTATAATGTAAACAGTGAGGCCTAAGATGGGAGCACAAGTCTGTACACTCCTGCTCGTATGGAAAATACCAAAGCCGGGACACAAAAGAAACGTACCACGTTGGGGTTGAAGGGAGGGGTGAGTTTCTTGGCGTTGAGGTCATCCCAGTTGATGGGGGAGAAGAACATGTGGTTCTTAATCTCAATCTGGGAAGAGACAAGGATGATGGAAAGTTAATGGATGAGATAATAATTTACATTAATACAAATAAGATAAAAAAAAAACATAAAATAACTCTCCTATTCATGCATAGAAATTCACACACACACACACACACACACACACACTTACAAAGTCGTCAGTGCAGCCCAGCCTCTTGGTGCGGTCCTTCTGCAGCAGGCCCTCCAGCAGGTGTCTGGCTGCGTTGGAGATATTGGGTTTCAGCTGCAGCGGTTTGTTCAGGATGTTGTCATACATCTCCGCTGTGTTACGGCTATAGAAAGGAGGCTGCCAAGGAGAAAAACAATCGATAAACACTCAACATCTGACTCATTTAAAATCATGAATACCTTCAGGTATAAACACAAGTAAGGCCATACTAAATTTATTTGTATAGATTTAACAAAAAATAGATCTTTGTTGTTATTCACACTGCATAGTTGAACAGTAAAGTATAGATTAACATTGCCAATCTATGTATGTAGTCTAGCCATAGAATTGTACTTACCAGGCCATAGAGCATCTCATAAAGCACAGCTCCTAAACACCACCAGTCTACCGTCCTGTCATACGGCTGCTTGTGGAGAACCTCAGGAGCCAAATACTGTGCAGAGAAAAGACAACAAGAGGTGATAAGTTAGATATTACTAAAGTACTGAGAGCTGTAATAATGTTGAGATAAGAGGGGAAGAATCGCTTATATGGCTCTAGAGATTCTGTCCTTACCTCCGGCGTACCACAGAAGGTGGAGGTGGTCCCGTTGGGCTCGATGTTTTCCTTGCACAGGCCGAAATCCGTGAGGATGATGTGGCCCTGGGAGTCCAGCAGGATGTTCTCCGGCTTCAGGTCTCGGTAGACGATGTTGAGTGAGTGGAGATATCCCAACGCGCTGGCGATCTCCGCTGCGTAGAACCTGGCCCTGGGCTCTAGGAAGCAACGCTCTCTCTGTAGGTGGTAGAACAACTGGAGGAGAGAGGAAACAGGGGAAAAGAGAGAAAGGGTTAGTTTGGCTGAGCTAATTATTGTGTAGGAACAGGAAACTAACATGTATGGTATGATCACAGGTTACACCCACAGTATGCCCTAAAATTATACTGGATAAAACATGAGATGAGATAGGAAATGAGTGCAAAAGGGGCAGATAAAGCATCAGACAGAAAGGGAGATAAACAGACAGACACAGAGACAGAGGGGAAACCAGATGGGTGGAAATAAAGATGGAGGAAGGCGAGTGCATAAAAGGTTGACAAGGAAGATGGATGAAATGAAGGCCAATGGTGCAGGAGATACAAGAGGGATGGAGGGGAAAAAAAGTGGAAGAAAAGGGAAAGGGGAAAAAGGAAATGTGTCCTGTTTCCTGATTAGGACCATATTTAATCAGTACTGTCTTTGCTCGTCCAACAATCACAGGAAATTAGATCTATTAAACACACAGAGTCTGCACGGCGCTGCTAATTCTGGCCCAAGTCTCTCCCTCTGTCCCCATCCACCCAATGATTTCCTGAGAGGTGTTTCCTTTAGAAAAGAAAGACAGAGAGAGACGGCTTCTATTCTGCTTTGCATGACAGGATATCCCCTCTCTCTCTGTATCCCTACCTCGTCTCTCTCCCTCTCTCTCTCTGGCTTGTTCACTCTCGCTCTTCTTGCAGTCTGCAGGCTGCAGCCACTGTCTCTCTCCCATCTCTTTCTCATCTATCATTCTTATTTCTTCAATATTCTCCCTTCTCTATCTCTCATGCTTTTCTTTCTCTCCTTACATCATCTGCCCCACTCTTACCTGCTTAGTGTCTATATTGAACAATCAACTTAATGCTTTTTTGCTGCTTGCACTCATGCACATCCATTCCCCTCGAATTGCTCTGCTTTTCCATCACTTCCCTCCCTCCTCCCCTCATCTATCTTAAAGTTTCCCTCTTTCCCATATCTTTCATCTCAAACTTTGCTCTTCAAATATCTCAGCTTCCCCCTCACCCTCAGAAACTCACCTCTCCTCCGTTGATGTAGTCCAGGATGAAGTAGAGCTTGTCTGCTGTCTGGAAGGAGTAGTGCAGGCCCACCAAGAACGGGTGCTTGACGTTCTTCAGCAGCACATTCCTCTCTGACATGATGTGTTTCTCCTGAGGCATGCAAAGGGCAAAGAGGTTAGACAGGCTGAAGAGCTGACCATATGTGTTTGTGTGTTTGTTTACATCGGTCTGCATGCATGTGCACTCACCTCCTTCTTCTTGAGGATGGCCTTTTTCTGCAGGACCTTGACGGCGTAGAACTGGTCGTCTGTGCGGTGGCGAGCCAGCAGGACCTTGCCAAAGCTGCCCTTGCCGATCACCTTGAGGAAGTGGAAATCGCTGGGCTTGGCTGTGGGGTTGGAGGACGGACCGAGGTTGATCTGTTGGGATGGACTGGGCTGTGGGGGGAGAGAGGGATGGAGGGAGGGGGAGAGAAAAAGAAGAGGAGGGGGAGAGGTTAGAGTCATAACGGGAACCCTGACGTCTATGGTGCATGGATGTAAACAAAGCCTGAGCATCGTAGCCTGTGCATGTTAGAGTGTACACAGAGGAAGCAGTGTACAATACACTGTCTAATGATGTTTATAGACGTGTGTGCACATGAGCACCAACACAGCATCAGAATGAAATGAAAGTTGATAAGTATGCATGCAAATGTTTTTGTATTTTCTGTTGTTAATGTCAGACACAATATATACTTACAGGGGGAGAGGGGTTTGCATTCATGAGCTCAGCATCCTGAGGAGGGCTCAGGTTCAGGATGGACTGGACCTCAGGACTGAGAACACAGAGAAAGAGCAACTAATTAATTCAGATACATTTTAATAACCCGGCAGCCCCGCTTTGAAAGCATCAGCGCATATGAGAATCAGCTGAACCGAGGGTCACATTAAATCACTGGCTTCAAAAGAACTTCTCCGAAAGACAGAAAACATCGCATGTCTGGCCGCGTTTCCCAATGCGCTGTCCTCCAGTGAATGCGGAACAATAATATGAGTCAGATGGTACTCACTGCTTGCAGGCGTAGGAGTTTGTGGCAAGCCTCTGAATGAAGTCGTTCAGGCCCATTCTCCTCTGTTTCATAAAAGCTGCAACACATCAGAAAAACAAAAAGAATGTTTAGGAATTCAAAAGATATGTTGATCCATCAGCTGAGGAATCTACTGAGACTTAAGATAAGATTCAATTATCCATTACCGGTGAGTAATGCCACGAGCCCTCTTGATTTAGAGTAAGTGAGGACAGCACCTTCTGCCTCTGTTTTGATCGTCATTATTGTAGTGAGGGACAAAATTAGTTCTTCACTGATGTGCGGTCAGAAGCTAAACTATAACTATCTTGCTGTTGGGTCTTGTTTTATAAGAGGCCGAGAAGGGGGAGGAGCTGTCCCCCCCACTTTCTCCCTCCTCCCTCTCTCACGCCCTCTCTCTCTCTTTCTGGGGTGTGTCGTGACGTTGCACACCACCTAGGGGGCGTGCCTCTGTGTCAACATTCCATTCTGCTTATTGGACCGTGAGAAGATGAGCGATTCCCCTCTCGACCACTCACAGGCCGTTGCGCTCTCACTCGTCATCGCCGCTCCTCTACTTGCGTCAAAACGCACCGCATAATGAAAGAGGGGGGAAAAAAGCTGCTTACCATCAAAGGGTGATCTGTACTGTTTACACAGAAATTTGTGTAACTTCTAAGCTTCTTTGCAAAATATGCCATGTACCGCACAATATGGTCTTTCAACAGGTATGGTCCCAAACGGTCACAATGCAAGACAGCAGACACACAGGCTACACAAGCCAGCAAAAAATATCCCTTAGGCTAATGACATCCAGATGTGACCACTAAACAACATATGGCATTCCTTAACGTTCCCAGAGAACAGCAGAGATTATAGGTTTTATTGTTACACAAAGAAGTCCACATGAAAAGGCAGGTATTACAAAATCAACCCACTCAGTAGTTCAACTCCGGATCACTTAAGTCCACAACAGGCCACACACTACATCCTTGTTCCCTGTGTGAACTCAGTAAACTGAGTAGAGTTTGCAAGGTCTTGCAGAGAAAGAACCGGATAGCCTCCAAAGTATATCGGCTTCACTGTCTGGCTACTTCTCTATCAAAACGCCCGGGGATGACGCATGTTCCCTCGGTATACAAAAGACTAGGAGGAGAGCCGGGGCAGAGGGGGGTGGGGGGGCAGATGCCAAGAAAAGCCGCTGGTAGTGGAAAAGTACAGAATGAAAAAAAATCCTCCTGAATGTATTCAACTCACTAAACCAAACGGGGAAAAACAGAGGGGAAAAGAAAAAGGGGAGCCGGAGAAGCACAGACACCGAGAACACTCCCAGACATAAGACCAAAACCTTTGCATGAAAATTGTGCGGAAAAGTCTTTGCGCTTCGCTGCATTTCGTGCGCATATGACATACTAAGTCCGGGGGCTCGGTTAGTCACAGTTATGTAAGAAGGCACATGTTTAAGTTGTATCTCAAATCATACATCTTAACATACAGCCCTGACTGGAACGCACAGATTGATATGCATGGAATGCACCTCTGAGGCATACAGGAGCCTTAAAACACAACAATAAGCTGCAGGGGAAAAAAATCATGCAGCTACTAGGCCTATAGGCTATAATTGCACAGAAAATCCATAGGCAATATTATAGGAGAGAGATAGTCTAAAACTGGCAACGGAAAAATTTGATTGCATAATGTTGAAAATTTATGGGAAAGAACACAGATGACTCAGTATGGAGCAATGCGCAAACAGCTGTAACTTTCCTGTACAGAACTGTACAGCAGCCTTAATTGCTCACAAAAATATTTAATTAACTGAAGTTATGGCTATTCCTTTGTGTACTTTTACATTTAACAGTTAACCAAAGCACTGGGCAAATTTGCAGCTGCAATCTATTAAGCCCAGATGCAATACATTTTACTCAACTTTGGCACTAAATATAAATTGCAATATGTCTATTATGGAACAAAATATATATAGATGTTTAGATTTTCCGTTGAGCACAAACAAACCTTTCAGCTCTGAAGTAGTTCTCATCTTATCGCTTATTGGTTACACTGTGGTGCGCTGCGGTTCAACAAGTTGGAAAAGACACTTTCCAGGGCTTTTCCTGGTACATATAACAGACCAGACCCCCTATCAGTGAGCCCATTTACATAGATAACAGCATCATAAATCCAGGTCACGGGCTTACGGGGTGAATGGGACACCCCCAAGTATCTATGTCTGCCAGCGTTTTTTCTCCCAGCCATAATCGACCGGGACACTTCACAAACAGAAAGTGGGTTAATAGTGTTACTGTTACGAAAATAAAAGTCTACGTGTTTATCGAGTTGTTATTCAAATATTACACTAAATCAATACCCCATATTGGATTTCTGATGATCCAATGTAGGAGACAAACAAAATACCATTCAGAAGCCTACAACTAGTCACCATAAACTCACAATTAAGTCATTATAGGAATACTAAAGGATGGAAATTTTCGTTCGCCTGTCCATTCAGAGGAATACCCAGCTTACTTACACGTCAAAGCGGTCGTTTTGTCTTTCATAGGGATGTTTTTCTTGAATCACAACAAGCAGAGAGGCTGTAGGCTCCTCGGCAGGGAGGTTTTCGTACTAGACACCGCTCTGTACTTCTCAGACAGTTTCAAGCAGCCGATCTCTTCGGGGCGGGGACGTCCCGCCTCCGTGGTTTCCTTCTGCCCCGGTGTCGTTTCAGGGCATTCCTCAAGGAGGGAGATGCTGCCTTCAAATGCGCCTCATCAGCTCATATTTCGAGTTCAGAGGTCGTTTGACATGTGTTTAATGTCAGAAGTGGATTTTTATTTTTTTATTTTTTTTTTTTTTTGTAGCTGCTGTAAGTTAATATTACAACAAAGCTACAAAATTGTCATTACAAAGATGAACATTTACATATAATATAATGATAGAGCAATAAATCGCTATTACCATTAGTCTTACCCTACCACCTAAATTTAACTCAAATTAAAATTTCCACTTTCCCAGTCATATTTGCAATTTATTGGGTTGTTCATATGCATTTAATTTCAACTCATAATTACACTGATCTCATAATTGCAATATTTCCAACAACACTTGAAGGCAGCAAGGGTCAGATATACAGCCATCAGCTGAGAGAAAACCTGACTTAATTAATTTTCCCCTTGCACAGAATACTAAGTCTCAGGCAGTTTTTTTCCACTAAAGGGTCAGGCCATTCACCTAGCTGGCTTGAAATAAAAAAAAGCCACCTATAGGTTTGGAAATTAACCAAGTTCACACTGAGTTTAATTCGGAGTTGGAAGCTGACAAGAAGTTGAGGGCATATTAATTATCCCTGTCTATGAATTAATTACTCCCCTCCGTTCTGGCACCGCTGTGTTCCCAGCATAGTGTTTTGGAAATTTTTGTCTGTGACAGTGTGACTGAGCAGCCACTATTGAGGTGAGAAAAGAGAGCAGGGAGAGTAAATACAGGGAAACAGATAGATGGGAAGACACACATGGCAATGTAACATGTACATGCTTTGAAAGGAGAGGATGTGTTGCTTTCAAAATAAAAGACACACCATGAGACACAACATAGTGGATCAGAGAGAAGACAAATAGAGATGGAGAGGGAAGTATGCTTTTGTATGCTTTTGTGTTATAGCTACTAATGACAGTGCAATCTTTACTTAGCTGCAAATATTCAAAGCCAAAAAGGAACAGCAATTATGACTCATTCAAAAATCACTGAAAGTCAGAAAGATGGCTGTGTGTGTGAGGGAGAAAATGTGAGATAGAGAGAGACAGAGGGAAAACTATGTGTGTCCCTTTCCCCCTGACCTCTATCCTCTCTCTTCAGAAAATCATCATGTGTGACTCTGCAGTTTTTAAATATAGCCTCAACTTTTTACCGCTGTTTCTGTTTCTCCCTCAACTCAGGTCAGATCTATTATTAATCCATGCCCCACAGCCACTTGATGCACACGCACACGCGCGCACACACACACACACACAGCACACACACACACACACATGCACACACCTAAAGAGGGAGAGAGAGGCAGAGAGAGAGAGAGAAAGGGCACATCAGGCACTTCCTAAATTCCCTCAAGGTGTCCGACCAGCCCCTCCCTCACTGTGCCAACAGAACTTACAGCAGTTTGATAAAAAAAACAAAAAAAAGGACATCTCTCCTTGGGACAGCACACGACGCACATCGCCGCCATACTTCACAGCAGCCATTTCATCTCCAACATTTTACCACTGACACTGCAACGGCGGCCCGTGTGGGACTCCAACCGACAGCTTATCTTACCTAGACTTGAAAGCATCACGCACCAAGCACGTAAAACCTTGCGCATCACACACTGCATTCTCAATAGAGTAATAGTTACAACACAGGCGAAGCATGGATTAGCACGGGGGGAAAAAAGTGCTGACTTTGAAAACTTTTACAGGCCCTACATAGACGTGCATAAGGAGACTCATAAGGAGAGTGCTGCACTGTGCTGAAGTCTTGCAAGGACATGCACTGCTACTTGATTTCGTGGATTTGTAGCAAGGAGTGGAGATATGTGAAATAGTCCAATAACACCCAAAAAGGAGCGAATTAAATCGCACTCATTTATCTTTGCATAATAACAGGAGAGATGATAAAGATGGTAAAGTTACATTACCTGCCAGAGTCGTACGCAACACCCTTGCTTCAGTGTCTGTCATCATAAGTGAATGAAATGAGACAGAGAAAGAGGTGTCGAAGAGAGAGAGAGAGAGAGAGAGAGAGAGAGAGAGAGAGAGAGATGCAAACTGAAAGGTGGATTGATATTAGTGTTGGA
>OMKZ01033010.1:14251-29151 GCA_900302535.1 Neoniphon sammara | reverse complement strand
CCCTCCCACCCCGGTCTCTCTGTATTATTCATAGAAAAGCACTCTGTGCAGTCGTGCAGAACAGTGATGGTGATGTAATAGTGGCTGGGAGCGTGGCTCCGGACTGTCATTTGGGATGGATTCATGCGACTGGAGAAAACGTTCAGTTTGTTCAGCTTTGTTGATGTTGCCGACAGCTATATTTGATGTCTGGGAACTAAAACTGAAGCACATCTCTCAGTTAAAAAAAAAAAAAAGTTCATTCAGGAGACTACATTTCAAAGACCTGAAATCTACCCATGATGCACCCTGTTGTGGACACATAAAGGTGTCAAGGATGAGGGAAGAGGTATGGAGTTTCATCTGAAGTCATCATCCTGCATGTGCTTTTTATCTCTGCTTTACTGCAGGGCAAATATATTGGTTTCTATATTACAAATAATATTAAAATGTCAGACTTAATAAAAGAAAGAAGCAGTAACAGAGTTGCTAAAATGTTATCGTGCTCCACTTCCTCTTTGAAGAGACACTACCTCCATCTAGTGTTCAGTTTTTCCTTCCATTAATTCTAGGGAAAGAGATTCGGTCACTCACGACGATCATCATGGAATAAAATACTGAGGTGCCTTACAAAGATTAAAACATAGAGAGGGTAGATTATCTTATATCTTTCACAGTGTTTTATGATTTGGATGGCAATTCTATGACCATAAACCAATTTCCATGGTATAATAAAGCCAATACTGTGAGTTAAACAGCAAAATATGGCAACGAGAATTATACAGCACCATAAATTAAACAAAGCTCATATCATATCACCTCATATCATTGTTGGCAGCCTGCATATCTAATACGTGTACTTCTACATTCTTCAAATAAAGAGCTCAGGTGACTTCCTCCTGCTGATGTCAGCGGACTTTCACTAGATCCTGTTTTTTGTGTTGACTAGGCCACGGAATGCAAAATGTCCAGAGCTGGAATTTTTGCACATGAGAAGATCAACAAGAAAGGAAAGATAAAGGAAAGTATGCAGTCAGGGGAGTGAGCACGTGTATACTGTGCTACGTGCAGTGCTACTGTGTAAATACTCAACAATAAACATTGGACAGTTTTACTGTTGTATGAAACATGTCAGCGCCAACTGTGACTCATAATGATTCACTTGTATACGTCTTCCATTATCCCCCCACATTGAGCCAGTGCAACCCAAAATCCAAAAACAACTGGAGAATTTTATTTTTTTTTTACAAAAATTTATTGCTCTTATTTAGCAGCTAATACAAATGAATCATCTTATATAAACAAAAACAACATAACAGGAACAACATTGTTCAGTGCTCTTACAACTGAGCTCAAACACAGTTTTATATTACAGTATTTATGGTCGAACAAACACAGAGAGAAGCAGGCATTGGATTACAAATCTGTGCAATCACACTGGTCACTGCATTGCGGTCAGAGCGGCGACAGAAGATGTGAAGCTGTTGGGTCGATGTTGTTGCACTCCGCTGGCTCTCCTCAATAGCCTGTGTAACTTCACTGGGCCTGGAAGGACTTGTTGTGAACCATTTGTGCTTTATTCCTGTAATAATAATTTAGGAAGGTTACTGTTTTAGTTTAGTTACTGCTATAAAACAATTGCCACAGCCTAGAACATCACTAATGTGAACAGACAGATTATATTTGAATCATTTCTTTATTAGGAGTGTTACCCTAAACGTTGGACGCAGAGCATCACCCAGTCCAAAGTGGGATTTGTGCATGCTGCTTTGCCCTTTTTTGTGTGAAATCTGTAAAGTCAGAAAAGAAGATGAATATATAGATACATACACTAAGCATTGGTGTTATGCTGTGTTTATAATGTCCTGGTTGAGGATCAGAAGTGGAACATCATCTCATAGGTACTCACATGATGGCGTCGAGGTGACAGAACTCTGTAGCCACCTGGAGCGAATATCCCTTGATGGCACGACATGGTATTCTGCCACGAGTGTAGCTTCGACAGCATTCTGATGATGCTGTGAAAGAAGAGAAAGGACAATTTCATTAGATATGAGAGACACAGAGAGAGAGAAATTTATCAAGAAAATTATAGGCAAATAGATGAAGCAGAGAGAGATACAGACAGACAGAGTAAAGCTGGCATTTACCTGCAGATGTGTGTGTGCTGGACAGACAAATGACCAGGAGCAAGAGTGCTACCACTGAAGCTCTGATTGTGAACATGTCTTCTTCTCTGTTGGCAGCAGTATCTTTGAGATGGGCTTGTGTCTCTCTTGTTCTCAGGTGAAGTCGCAGAGGTTGTACTGAGAAGCTGCTCATCACTGAAGCTCTTTATATTCTCAGAGAAGCAGGAAACATTTGAGCCACAACAGACGTGGGGTTTTCATGCCCACATCAGATGAACTATTGCTCCACTACAAAAATTCCCCCCTTACTTTCCCCAGAGGTGGAACAGCTTTCATTCACATGAGCACATGCCAATCAAATGTTTTACTAATTATGTGGATGTCATTCATATTAAATACTTTTGACTGCTATTCACACCTTATTCACACTTTGCCAGTAGTTTTCTGATGCTCTGATGGAGGTTTAATACTGAAATATGTCAGCATTTGCTGATAAATAAAAGAAAGGTGTGGCATCTTTTTCTCATCTTTGATATGCTGTTTTTCCTGTTTGTTTGTTTTTTTTTTTGAATGCCTAATATTCAAAGTTCAGCACTCAGCTATATTGTAGCCTCTGGCAAGGAAGCACACCTGTATCTATTTCTAGTAGTTCTCTAATGTAAATACTTGATGAATAACTACTAGAGTATGTCACCACAAAGCACACAAATCAATACACAGCTGGAAATACCACACAGTCTAGTTGTCATGTGAAGTAAAAAGACTTTTGATAAAAATCAGAGAGGAAAAGAGAACTTTACAGTCATACAGATTTCAGTCCATCCTGTTTGTGGTTGGTACCGTGCAACTTTGATAAAGCAATATGTCAATAAATAAATAAATAGATAAGTAAGTAAAAAGAGCTAAATGAGGTAATATGAACAAACAGAACACAGCAGAGCAGAACAGAGCAGCTGATTACATGTGAACTCACAGCCTGGAATTCACAGATCTTAGGTTACAGATCAACCTTTTATTATCGTCCGTTCACACAGCAAACAATCCTTTGGAGGCCGTACAACACGGTGAATAATGTGGGGAATTCAAAAGGTGTGACGGCTTTTGGGAAGTCACCACACCAGCACAAAACTGTACGAGGCATAATCCGTGATGCCAATTTGAAGTTTAGAAACAAAAAAAGTTCTTAAAAGTCGTCGATAGTCTTACTGTAAATAGATCACAGTATACTCTGAGTGCATGGATGTGGGCTGCTACAAGTGGGTTAGTTTGAGGTTGTAAAGGAGGTATTTTCTAGGTCAGAGGAACACTTGCAATATCGCCTAAAACCCTGAACGAAAGGGAAAAACTGTAAAGGCAACTTTTAAATAGGTCGTGGTACATTTAATTTCTTCCCAGTTCAATGCATCATGAACTTTCTTCTAAAACCACAACCTTGTTTGACATGCAATGCGTACCACGCATGTACATGCTGCAAAATGACTTTTAAAAACAAAGGTCACAATGTCATAACTCAACATAATTTTTCTATCTGCACCTTATAAATGAGATAAAACACTATGCTTTGTTAAAGCTAACTTTTAATTACTTTATATGAAAAAACAGTTAAAATGTTGGACTGTTGACTGGACAGTTGACTGTTAAAATGTTGGACTGAAAGTAAAAACACCCAGACAACTTTAGTATTTATTAGATGTGCAATTTTCAGCAGACATGCAGATTCACCAGTTTATATATCAGAAAATCTGTGTAAATGATAATCGACACATATGACGCCAGTAAACAAAAAGATCTTTTAACAAACATCTGTAGAATTTTTTTAAGGAAAAACTTGTCCTGATATTGTTAATCAAGTTCTTTACTGTAACCATGTTCTTTTGGTAATACTGTAAATCATTATAATTGTTATTATTTTTCAAAACTACATTTTAACTGCTATTTTTGTTCACCTTCACATAGTTTTGAATTGTTTGATGTTTTGTGTGGACCCTAGGAAGTGTAACTGCAACTGTAGCAACTAATGGCAATATTAATAAACTAATAACAATTGGATTTAAGGACAAATACAATGAAAAAATGTCAAAGTGCTGTCAAAATATCCTACCTATACATGGGTGACAAATTAAAGGAAAAACCTGAGAAACAGTGGAGTGGCATGTTCCAGGATGACAATACGGCCTTCCACATTACACAAGGCCTCACTGAGTGGTTTGATGAGTATGAAAATGATGTAAATCATATGCTACGGTCTTCACAGTCACCAGATGTCAACCCAACTGAACACCTATGGGAGATTTAGGACCGACATGTTAGACAGCGCTCTCCACCACCACCATCAAAACGTGAAATGTGAGAGTATCTTTTTGAAGAACCTCCAGTAGAGCTCCAGAGATTTGAGAATCTATGCCAAGGCGCATTGAAGCTGTTCTGGTGGCTCAAGGTGGCCCAACACCTTACAAAGACACTTTATGTTGGTTTTTACTTTAATATGTCACAAAATTGCCTCAAAATATTGCCTGTGTATTAAGGTTATGGGAGCTTTAGAGTCAGCTGGATGGATAAATGTGTGCATTTAAGGAATCATCTAGTCATTTCACACACACTGACAAGCATGCTCATGTACCATCAGCTATTAGAGATGTTAATTATACATTTACTGTGCACTGACGTGTGAATTGTGTAACGTGACAGAGACAAAAATTAGAAGGAAATTATAAAATAAATGAAAGATCTTGATGTAAATAGAGCAAGAAAACACACACAAGAAAAATATTAAAGTGTCCTTTATAAATCATTCCTATTACTGTCATATTTGCATTATTTTTGAATTACACTATTTACAGCCCTCACAATAACAACACAGTGCTTGTACTCTTAGACAAGGATAAGAGTACAAGTCAAAGTAAACACATACAAAGCCTTTTTTGTTCATGTTAAATCATTACATTGACTTGGATCTTTTTTTTTTTTTTTTTTTTTTTTTTATATCTGCTGACTCTTGCATATTCTTCAAATTACCCCACAGACGAAGGGGGTTTTGTGCTACTTTTGTGGGCAAATCTCATTTCCCGTTTGACCCAAATTCATCGGAAGACAGACGTCTCCACCTTGTTCCTTGAAGTAAGTGGGTATGTCGTCGGCAGGGGCTTTACATTTCCATCTCAGACAGTATTTAAACTTCATTGTCAGACCCAAACTTTCATCACTTCATCCCATCTGAGAATTTGGTCAGAGGATCAGCACTTATCAGAAGACGATTCCCTGCTTCAGAAGACCTGCACGAAGATGGCAAGGCTCACTGTGTGTCTCTCCGCTCTGCTGATACAGCTGATGGCACTAGTACTTCTGGTTGAAAACAGTAAGTTGGCCGTTAACAATGCCATGCTGTCTCATTAGTCATTCTCTACAGCATGGCAATTGCATTGTACTACACTGTTTTTAGCAGAATGCCGAGTCATCGCACTGAGTCGTCTTTTTCTAGATACCTTTCATTTTTACACTGCTGTGGCACATCAAAAATGTTAAATGTCTTTCATGCTGCTTTATCCCAGATGTGTCATAATTTTTTTTTTGTCTCTTTACAAAGGTCCCATGAAGTTTTGCTGTACAGAGTACACTGAAAATCCAATCCCCATCAAGAAACTGACACACTACAGAATCCAGAAGGACACGGATATCTGCAACATCAGAGCAGTAATGTAAGAAGCAATAAGGCTTTGTATGCCATAAAAACAACATACACCAATTTGATGAGCATGATGTTAACTATGCTATTGTAATAGCTGACATCTTCTCTTGTCTCCATACAGTTTCAGGACAGTGAGGGACAAGCGTGTTTGTGCCAATCCTAACAGCAAGTGGGTCCAGGACGGTATGAAGTTCATAGACGGGTAAGATAATATCTTTATTCAACCCATCTCCTCATTCAAATACAGGTTTATCAGGTTGTCAGGTTTTGACAGTCTTGTGTGCGGCCTATGGCTGACAAGTGTCTTCTGTTTTCTTCCCAAGGAACAAAGCTAAAGGCCAGCACTGAGCAGCAGACCCTGAGAACTTCAAGACATGAAGAAGAAATTCAAGATGAATTGAACATACTGTACCACAAACATTGCAAAACCATATCAAATCTTTTCTGAATAAATATCATATTTTTTTTAAATAACATGCTGACTCTTTGTTATTCCTTATTTAACCATCTGATTTTATGGCAAACTATACTACAATCCCTTGGTGAATACAATTCATTGTTACTATTTTTAAATAACCTTTTAATTTTTGATTTATTCATTCATAATAAACAAATCAGCATTTCTAAGTACGGTGAACGTCTGTATTTGTAATTCAACTTACTGACACTAGGTGGCAGTCATACACAGACAGAACCATAGGAAAGATTCACAATATGAATGAACAAGTAGGTGTCCAACCGGAAGAGACTTAATATTAACATTTTCATACCAGCCTGGCATGTCTTGTTTGGATTCAGCCTGCCAAAACGTTGATACATTGTTGAAATAGCACTTTACCTTCATGAATTGAATGACCGCTTTGATGTCATGTGAAGATGAGGCGACAGGCGCACGCGGCATTCATGCTTTATTATGCTAACAGCAGCTAGCCGTTATTTTATTATCAGCAGAGCTAAATGACAGTCACGACCGGGACAATGCAGAATGAGGAGGAGCAAGGTAAGATATGACATCGACAGAGGAGTGAGTCAGATGGTATTGTTGGTGTTTTGTTCCTACGTTACACCATGGAAACAAAATACATCAGTATCTGTAATACAACTTTTATTATCAATGTTTATACCGTTAATGGTGGGCAAATAAAGTCCAGTCTTCGGCCACCAAGGTAAACAGCCACCAGTGTAAACAAGGAATGATGTTTTGTATTCATGAAGAGACAGTTTTCATTTAATGTTAACATAATTAGTGTATTGTAAAGCTCTATAGGTATGTAATAACGATTTGTGCGCGTAAAAAGGTATTTAATTACAAACATGAAATGAGAAAAGTGAGTTTGCCCTCTGAATATTCCTGCGTACAGCTGTGTTATTACAGATAAGTGACTTGCCTATAATACATACATAACATGCAGAATGTGTCATATGACATTGATATATTTAACAGGGCAGATGTGCCACAGCAGTGAAATGAAGCAAACAGTGAAGCTGCTCACAGCCAGCTGATTTATACCAACCAGCCCAGCACCGTCCAGGTTCAGAGGAGCACGAGCCATGAAAGAAGAGGAGAGGAGCGAGTGTGGAGGTGATCCTCTGTTTGAGGACCCAAACTTCCCCTCTGATGATTCATCTCTGTTCTCTGACAGCTCCACACCCATCGCCAAGCTGCAGGGAGAAGTCACCTGGAGACGCCCACAGGTGAGGGAAATTTGGCAGGGAATTCTCATTGTTCCTTCATTTGTCTTTTTTATTGTGTTTGTCTATTACAGAATTATATCATTCTTTGCCTTGGACAATTTAGACATTCATGTCATCCATTTACAATCTGACTGCGTGACTACAGTCACACAGTCAGATTTTAATAATGAATAATAACTTGACTGTAGCACTTTTCTTAACAGTGCTACAAAATGTTTAAACAGTGATACCATTTTACATGAAATGCCCATTTTCTGGATTAGTTCAATTACTTTGCTGTAATTAATATCCAAATTAGAAATAGTTTTGGCAGATTACTGCAATATGCAAAAGTACCTCAATTAGGACCAATTATGTCATCAAAACAGATTTTTCATCCATGTTATAACATTTACATTTATACATATTAATATTATAAGTATTACAGTTTTTTGGCAAATATGGTTATGCTTTACTTTAATCCCACCGCCACCCCGTTAAGCTATAAACACTGTGTAAACAGTCAACAAATGCTTCCTAACACACTATAACATGATAATAAGCATGTAAGGATAAACTTAAGATTTATAAAAGTGAATTCACAATTTTTGGAGAGCAGTGTTTGACATTTTCTCCAAAAATGTGAATTCACTACTCAAAAAATGTTTATAAATCTTGATGATATCCTTATATCTGCTTATCACAATGTTATAGTGTATTCGAATGCATTAGTTAACTGGTTATACACAATATGTATAATGCTTTAAGTAAAGTTTTACCAGAAGCATTGTCTGTAATCTGAGTATGGCTGTGATTTCCTTGAGGTTCATTTAAGTTTCCTCTAAGTCAGTATGTCTGATTTCTGTTTTATTTTGCATCTCGCTCCTTCAGGAGATCTGCCAGTGTCCAGCCCTCTTCCCTGTCAACATCAACCTGGGTCATGCAAAACAGGGCTTATTGGGAGATTGCTGGTTTCTCTGTGCCTGCACCATCTTACTCAAGAACAAACACCTAATGAACAAGGTAGGGCAAAATTTGCATAATCATTTAGATGTGAATAGAGCATTATAGGTGCCTTATTGACACATCTAATTCTGTCTGCCTAGAACTAAACTGTAGTGGTTAGACTGACCATCCTGCTCTGGTGTGTTAGCTGTCTAAAATGTAAAATACTTTCCATGTCTTGCTGTAGTAACTCTTTCAGTGATTCTCCGTAGGTGTTGCCCCCAAACCAGCCCCAGTGGGGTGACTGCAGGTACAGGGGCTCCTTCCAGCTTCACCTTTGGCAGGAAGGACACTGGACAGAAGTGACCATTGACGACCGCCTTCCCTGCATCAACTCTACTCTCTGCTTCTCCCGCTGCCACGACCCCACTGCCTTCTGGGTGGCTCTGCTGGAGAAGGCCTACGCCAAGTGAGAACCCTGTGAAATCTCCCCATTTTATCTCTTAGTCTAACCTGCAATTACCTTTGATTCATTAGAGATCTTTTTCATCTTATTTGGTCATTCTTGCGGAAAGGTTCTGTAACATTCATTGATCTCCAAACTCCACTACAGCCATTTAGGCTCATGGATTGCCGTCACTCATCAGCCACTGAGGGAATACTTTCTTTGAAATCTATGAAAGTTTCTCTACGAGCTGCATTGCTTCCTTTAACAGTGGTTAAAGGTTTTTATGGCTGTCATATGCATTAATTTTTATATAATGCACTGAAAAAATGAGAAATAAAGTTAATATCGGTTGTTTGCAGGGTATTGGCTCATGGTAAAAATCAAAAAGATGTTCAATAAAGTACAATAGGCCTGTACATTTTTCTACACAAGTGACAAACAAAATACACAAAGCAAGTATTTGTAACCTACTACATGGCTGTCTGGCTATAGTGTGCAGCAGTAAAAATGCCACAACTGTATTTATGCATATAGATGAATTTGGCCAAGACACTTTTCCCTCTGCTTTTCTTGGGAGAAAAGACAAGCTAGAATGACACATTGACACAACACTGATGATGATGTAGTGCAATATGAAGAATGCAAGAAGTTCGTAACTTGTCTCTTCCACTCCCACAGGCTCCATGGCTCATATGAGCGGCTGTGGGCTGGGCAGGTTTCTGAGGCCCTGGTGGACTTGACTGGGGGCCTGGCTGAGCGCTGGAACCTGGGAGACGGAGGGCCCGAGGAGGAACAGGAACCAGAACAGGACAGTGACCGGGTCAGGAGGAGCAGGCTGGACCTGAACCTGCTGCACCAAGTAAAAGACAGCTGCACGCTCAGCTGCTCCACACACAGCGGGCCAGGAGGTCAGCAGAGTGTTTTCTTACAGATTTAAAAGATTACTGAATGCTCTCAGGAAGGCTTTTTCAAGCAGCTGACCTTTGGAATTACAGAATCAGCAATTACAGAATTGCTTAATCTGAGGGGAACATTTTATTTTTCCAAATAAGTGACAGTTTAAGTTTCAAGATTATTTGTCATTTGTGCAGAACAGGAAGTACTGGATAATGAAATGCTTATTTTTCTGGCTCCTCTCAACAGTGTAGCAACAAACACAATATAAACAATATAAACAAAAAAAAAGCCTATCAGGAAGGTGCATGGATGAGGTGCAATGTCAGGTATCCATGACTCTGCAAGACAAGTATTTAAGAAAATTTATACATGTGAATAAAATACTGTAACATCTCTTCTCTAGGTACACATATAGATATATAAATTTTGGCGATAAAAATTGTGCAGATTGCCTTGAGAATGAGACATAGTAGCAGAAGAAAGTAAATTTAACATTTAACAAACATTTTATATAATTAGGTAAATGTAGAAAACACAAGGACAATGTAAAAAAAAAAGAGATAAAGACAGTCCAAGATCGTCAGATGTGTGGGAATCTCAGTGTGTTGGAATGTAGGTTTAGGTTTATTTTATTGCACATATAAAATAAGACATAAAACAACAGTAAGCAAGACAACATACATATATACTGATTGAGAAGGACAGGATTTGCAGGAGGAGGCAATAAAACACATAGGGGCTTAAATTAAAATCACTTTAAAAGTTTTATGGCCTGGAGGTAGAAACTATCTTTGAACCTGCTTGCCTGTACCTGTAATGATCAGGTATAAATATCCTTTGCTGTGTCATCTGATGACCTCCTTGCCTGCTGTAGGTGCCAGTGAGCTGGGTCAGTACCACGCTCTGACTGTGATGGAGTGGCTGGATGTGAGGACAGTGTCCGGGGGTCAGGTACGACTGCTGAGGATCAGAAACCCTTGGGGAAGATGCTGCTGGGGTGGGGCCTGGATAGGGAGGTAAGGCCTAGTGTATGTGTGTGTGTATCTGTGTGTACATGTGCATGCGGACACCAGTGTAAACATGTATCTTGCATATGTGTGTAGCCTTAATCTGAGTTTGTCCTCATCTCCATCTCTCTCTCTCTCTCAGTGGAGAAGGCTGGAGTTCTGTGGATCCTGCCTGCGCTATGGACCTGCAGGGCACAACAGCCGAGGGCGAGTTCTGGTTGGACGAAAGCGAATTCCTGTCCCAGTTTGATGATGTCACAGTGGGCTACCCCATCAGTGAAGAGGGACACCTAAAGAGCATTTATACTGGTAATTATTTTGACAAAGATGGTTTTAGCTTTTCAGTCAGTGAAACCATTCTGAAAGTAACTGATTAGGGGTGTAATGATTTATTTATTGCATCGATTATAGATTTTGTTGATTCAATTGCATTGATCTACTAAAACAAATAAATAGATTGAATTCCACTGACTTTGGCCTTAAACTTTTTTGGTCAATAATTTTTTTCTCTTAGAATAAATAATGTTAAAGGGATTCTGTTGCCTTTTTTTCTTTTTCACATTTCAGAGGAAAAAATGAGTCTAGTCTGACATTATTGCATGCATTTATTAATGGATATAAATTTTCGGCTAAAAGCACAGAATCTAACCGTTGATCTAACCGAGAAATCATGGTTTACTTGAATCAAATTGAATTATTCCCACCCCAAAAAAAAAATTTAATCAAAATGCCATGAATCGTGAATCAAACTGAATCCCTGTTAAGCCAAAGATGCACACTCAGACAACTGATCCTTAACTCTCTTCTCCAACAGGAAATCTGCTGACACACAGCCATCAGCTGGTGGGACGGTGGATAAAAGGGCACTCTGCCGGTGGTTGCCGCAACAGCAGCAGCTACAGCAGCAACCCCAAGTTCTGGCTCAAAGTGTGTGAAAGAGGAGAGGTGCTGGTATCCCTGCTGCAGCATAGGAAATGTAGAAACACGGAGCAATATGCACAAACATCACCAGAGGACAGCAAGAACACAAAGCACCAGCATTACCAGGCTATTGCTATACATATGTGGAAGGTTTGTGGTGTGACTTACGTAAGCAAGCAGGTCTTGGTTCGTGCGTAGGCGTCTGTGTGCTGGTTTATTTATTTGTGTCTGACTTTCCCCAGGTGGAGAAGAAGCGTTTTAATCTGGGCCGGATGTTGAACAGGCCTCCGTGTGCTTCTACACACTGCCATGCCTATGAAAGAGAGGTGGTTCTCCACGGGCTGCTGGAGCCCGGCTACTACCTGCTGATCCCCAGTACCTTCCTACCAGGAGCTGAAACCCGCTTCCTCATCAGGGTCTTTTCCTCCTCTCCCACTTCTCTTAGGTAATCACCACTTAAAGGGAAGGAAAAATCAATGCTTATTTGATTTTTGTCAGTCTTATCTTAATAATACAGTCAACAACTACTGTGAAATTTCTCATAGCAATTCCACTCTAACTTTAAAATGTTCAGGTACTTTTGGGAAAGTGGCATTTTAAAGGAACACCCATAATACAAAAAAAGGTACTCATATCTATCCACCTGTTATTCATACTCGTTGGTGGCAGATAGTACAGTCTGCTGGTGTTCTTCGGCAGGAAGTACTTCTCAACAAAACTTTTTGTCCCTGTGGGCTTTTTTTTGTTTTATTTTATTTTATTTTTTAAATTTTTGACAGTTTGAGCTCCACAAATGAATACCCATCCAGCTCCATTGTACAGGGTACAGGGGTGCTGGCAGACACGAAAGATCACAGCAGACAGGAAACCTCACTAAATTACGCAGAAATTATCTGCATAGTTTCTGTGTGATTACACTTTGTAGGAAAACAAAACAAAGAAAAAAACCCCTAGGAAAACATATTTTGTTTTTATTTTTGGGTGAACTGTTTCTTTAAAGGTATTGATAAACTTAATACTTTTTGAGATACAGATTTTTTTCTATTATTATTTGGAGTTTTCTTCCTCATAGAAATGAATGGTGGTGAGTGAATAGTGACATCTGCTGGTCATTTTCTAAACTTCTTTCAAAATAGTCACTAATGGATGCAACTTTTTACCATTTCAAAAGTTAAGTGAGCACACCTCTAGCATTAATCTGGGCCCAAAAATTTTCTCCAGGAATTATTTTGTACTTTCGTGTTTTCCCTGCATTAGGAGATTTGTGTAATGATGGGTTATGTGTCTGAATTCTTTAACTTAAGACTATGTTTGTGTCCTCCTCAGCGCCCTGAAAACCCCAGGCCCTTCACTGCCATTAGCAACAGATGGAGAGTGGGAGACCAGTTACTTCCCGGGCACGTGGGTGGTGGGAATGAATGCTGGAGGAAGCAGGAACTTCCTCTCTCACTGGCAGAACCCCTGTTTCCCATTTACGGTGTGTGACGACCCAGCAAAGACAGCAGGAGTTAATGTCAGGATTACCCTGCACCAAAACCGCCCAGATTCTGACCTGCACCCTATTGGCTTCCACATCTACAGGGTCAGTCAAATATTAAAGGGGAGTACCGGTGTCATTTAGAGTTAGGACCTATTTACTTCTGTCTACATAGTCTTTTTTGCCTTAGGATTTTCAACATTTACTTGTTTGCATCATTTCTAAGTTACAAACATCGTGGTGTCAAAACTAGCTTGAATTTAACAGGTGTCCAAAGAAACATGAAAGACATGGCTCTGACAATAAATATCCAAGTAATTCAGTTCAGAGCACACACCCAAGATAAGGTACAAACCATTGGGTGTTGTCACATGATTGGATGCAGGAACGTTGCACACTTCTCTCTATTCAGAGTAACACCAATATGTTTCCGCAGTATGCCTTCGAATAATAATTTTACATGGAGAGAAGTGTGCAGCCTGTGATGCATTATCTAGCCTGAGCAATTTTCAGGTCTGTGGAAGTTGTTTTTCACACTGTATGAAAATGAAGGGCAGCAAATGTGAAGGTAGGAAAATGAGCCTAGATATTTGCGGTTACACTGATGGTGTGCACAGTCCACCAGGAATAATGTAGGTGGAGAGGGGCAGCCTAGACAATTGGCACAAACATAAGAAAATACTGGTATTATCCTTACACCTGATATAGATGTAGCCCTGTATTCAGATATATGATTCACGATGGGTGCGATTCTTTAGGGTCTTATTTTCATCATGTCTCCAGGTCCCAGAAGGGGCATCTGAGCCAGCGTTACCCAGAGATGAGGAGCCTGTGGCCAGTTGTGTGCCTCACTGCTACACCCAGGATGTCAGCCTGTCCTGCAGTCTTCCCTCTGGAGCTTATGTCATAGTGCCCTCCACATATCAGCCTGACTGCCCAGGCAACTTCACCCTCACCTTAGCTCGCAGAATACACAGGTTGGCTCTATACCTCTACTGGCCATTACCGTCTCGTTGTTTTTTACAGTGCTGCTATTGTAATTGCATTTTATTACACAGATAACAGTGGTAGTTTTGAATTATACAAATATAAAAAGTAAAAAGGATGTGTGTGTGTTTCAGGAGGGTGGTGAAAAGCCAGGAGAGGCTGGGGAGAGCCATTCAAGAGGTCAGTTAATTGGAATAATTGTTTACATTATGTTAAAAAGACAGTGCACCCAAAATACAAAAAAAAAGAGAGATTTTTTCCCACTTAGCCCTATCCGTCCACAGAGTTTGTGTGATTTGGCGAGGTTTCCAGTCTGTCATCTCCCCTGTCTCCCTTCACCCGAATACAATGGGACTGGATGGTTATTATGTTGGGGAGCTCAAACTGTCCAAAAATGTACTTGTGAAAAACTCAATAGCAGCAGTTTTTTTCAAAAACAATGACACTGGAAAACTGTATCTGTCCACCCCCAATGAGTATGAATTAGAGGAGGATAAATACAGCTTGCCACTGTTCTTTGGCAGGAGATAGTTCCCAACTAAGCTCATCCCTGAGGGCTGTGGATTATTTAATTATGGTATCTGTGTCATTGTTTTTGGAAAGAGTTTTTCACATGTACATTTTTGACAGTTTGAGCTCCACAAACAGGGGAGATCTCAACAGACTGTTAACCTTTCCACATCACACAGGAACTATGTGGATGGACACACTGCACTAGAGGAAAGTATCTTTTTTTTTTTTTTTTTTTTTT
>OMKZ01033009.1:8831-21205 GCA_900302535.1 Neoniphon sammara | reverse complement strand
TAATGCATTGCAATATTTTTTTTTTTCCCCAATTCAATATCGATTCAAGAAATCCTGAAATTGATTATTTCCGTTGTAATGAAACCCAACTTTTTTTCAATTTCATTAAAGCAATTATTTTCATTAATTATTTTCATTAAAGCATTTTATTTATTTATTTTTATTTATTTATTTTTTTTTAGAAAAGAAGATGTTCAGCAATCAGCACAGGCACAATATCGTGAATGTTTAATTTTGTGCTTGTTTAATAAACCATATTGAAATGAAACAGCAATATCAGGGCTGTACAGTGCGACAGTTTGGCTCGCATTTGCTATTAAATATTACTATGTGTGATGATGAATATGAATCCACTCGCACATGTGCGATAGGCTGCGTTGCTGGAGATCTGTCCTGACCAGGGTATAAAATTAACATCCGCCATCCGCCAAATGCAGGTTATTTTGTCTCTCACACGCCACTGTGGCAGGTGACCAAACTTTGTCTGTGCTGCGTTCAGTAGCCAAGCAACCCATCGTGCATCACGGCCACAAGACTTGTCCTCGCAGCTGAAATCGCGACTGCCAAAATCTAAAATTACCAGTGACGTTCGATTGAATTTTCCAAAGCAATATTACGACCGATAGTTGGGGGCACCCCAGTGGATCACCATGAAGTGTGTACTACACACTTGAGGCTGTGCCTTAGCCGCAGCGGTTCGATTCCAGCCCTGTGTTTCCCCTCCCACTGGGCCTGATGGACAGACTTGGGGTTCGCACGCATAGATTCACACACACTCCCAGTGCCTAACGGCCAGTCGCCCCATTCACAGCATTAGCTGTGCTAGTCCACTGATGCATTTAAAGGTCGGGAAATTTCACCTTCCCAATACTGCATTTAGGGTCAGGCTGGGAAATTTGTCTCTCCTCCTCTGCCTCAGCTCCAGTCCCAGCCTCTCTCTCAGCTATTTTGCTGTTTTAAATTTAAATAAATTTAAGTAGAATTTAAGTAAATGTTGTTAGTTGGCTCTTGACTTACTCAAGTGGGTAACTCAAGCAGCAGATAAATATTAACAGTGGGGGAGCAGTGGACAATTTTGCTTTTAGAGCATTATATATATTTTTGAATAGAACTAGTTTTTGACCATATTGCTGTGTGTGCTACAAATTTTATTTTTGAACTACTGATTTTTTTTTTTTTTGGATTGCCAGGACCAGTGCTACCACTTAAAAATGTAAGTGTACAGCCCTGAATACATGTTTGGGTCAGTTTATTCTAAACCAGTACAAATATTGCATACATTATTATTTAACCAGGCTACTCTAATGAATTATTTGTGTATTTCTGCCATCTACACTTATTACTGAATTGATATCAAAGCATATTAGATCAATATTGAATCAAATCGACACCTAAAGAATCTAAATCGAATCGAATCGTGAGGTTCTTGACAATACCCAGCCCTATTGTTTGATTGCATATATGCCTGCATACAAGTGTGTTTGTGTGTGTGAGAGAGATATACAATGCGAGCTTGTGCGTGTGTGTGTGTGTGTGTGTATTTGTGTTGATGATCCCTGTCTGTGCAGACACCGAGCTCTATATAGCAGTGAAAGTACTCTGCAATAATAAAGTTATTGATTCAGCTGTTATTTACTTCAGCATTTTGTTTTTATTTAGTTATTCAAATGAAGTGTGAGAATGGTTAAAAACACTCCCAAATGAGTTGCTCATCCATCAAACACAGTAAAAGAGTAGATTAAGTCTTTATAATTCCTGGGGGAATGTTTATTATGCAGCCAGCAATCAAGGTGTAAAACTTGCTTAGTTTAACTAATTTAACAGTATTCAGAATGTATTACTCAAGAGAATATTCATTTTAAACACAACAAGGATAATGGATTTAAGTCACAGACTCATTTCCTATACATGTCACTTACTGTATGCTATATGGCCTGTTGCCATAGAGTCTGTACCCTGACGCCTGTTACACATACACACACATTTTTAATGCTTTGCTTCCATCCACTGAATGAAATTATAATTTAGGAACCCAACAGTTACAAATGAAGTGCCCAAAACACTGTTAATACTTGCTGCATAAATGAAGGTAGTTTTGAATAACTCGTATAAACACAGACACACATATGTACAATATATACACAAACACAATTAACAGTAATTCAGCACTGATATTAATTCTAACGCTTTAATTAATTCTGAAGCTTTTACAGAACTGCCATGTGAAAAGTTGAAATAGACATGCCCTCATATAGCAAGGAGTGGGCGGTGGCCATTTTCGGCTCTTCTGGAGAGCCAGCTTAATCTCCCAGCATGCTCTAGTGCCCCAGCAGGGGTCCTCCACTTTGCTGAAAGAGGTGGCCAGCGAGCTGCCCGTTGCCCAGCGACTCAGGAACTGTATGAGAAGTCTGACTATTTGTGCTTGTGTGACTGTGTGTGTGTGTCTCTGTATGTGTGTCTGGTAAGTCTTGAGTGCCAGGATCAAATTAAACCACACAGACAGGGCTAATGAAGAATTCAGAGGGACCTGAGCTGTTGTGGAGCAATGACACACACATCCACTCAAGCACAAACACATGGGTGTGTACACACACTCACTAGCACGCACACACAGGCACACGCAGGCACACATACACACACGCATACACATGCACAAGCACAGACAACCACATGTACACACACACTCACACACACACACACACACACACACACACACACAGTCTGAGCCATACAGTCCCACAGCTTGGGACTAGCTTGGAAAGGTTCTTTAATGAATTCTCAGAGAGGGGTCTTTTTGGGAGGATGTTGTTTTTGCTGCAGTAAATGAATTAGCAAGACAGCATAGCCAGCATGCACACAGACAGCCACTAAGCTCCCATCTGGCTAGCACTTTACATTGGGGCCCATCTGAAGAGATCCAGTGGCACCTCGCTATTGGTGTGTAAGTCTATGTGTTTATATCTGTAAATGTGTGTGGGCTTGTCAATTCTGATATGTGTTTATTCATGAGTATCTGTGTATAGTGTATGAGTACATGCATGCATGAATATTCTGTACAAGTTTATGCATATACATGTCCGCCTATGCATGTGAAGGAAGTCTGTGCATGGTGTACTATTTCACACAGGCTTTGCACTATAATTGAGCTCTATTGGCTACCACTCATCTAGTTGCCTCAGTGCACTGAAAGTTGCATATTTAGCGCCATATCCAATTGTCTGTGATTGTCACTAGCAATGCCCAGCTTTTCCGGCATGCCCTGGACTAGTTATTGCAGTTGATCCCTGCAAGCACAGCCACAAGTGTCTCAGCACTGGACGTACATCTCAGTGGATAATGGTGTTGCTGGAATGCACCAACTGTGGTTGGACAGTGGTTGGAAAGCAATGACAGTGAGACATTCTTCATCACTGTCATTGCTTTCCAACCGCCCTGGGCTTGGCCCATTTACCCCGGTCTTAAATCTCCTACTGCCAGCCCTCACAACCCCCCGCAGGAGGATGACCAGTGCTGCTCCAGAAGACAGCAATGAAGATTTCCTTTTGTCTGCTTCTTCCCAGGTGGCATCCTGCTCCCTTGCTGCTCTGTTCGCTCTGTGGCTTCTCTCTGCATGAGAGAGAAACATTAGCATCTGGTTAACTGTCTCTTTCAAGGCCCTCTGTCCACTGGGCACATGAACTGGAGTGGCAAGGACAACAGGCTCTCTTGCCAGGCTCCAACTCATTCAAGAATCACAGAGCAAAGCACTGATGCATTTGAACGACCAGCCCAGCTGAGAATGGAGCTCGCAAACAAGTTCACAGCTGGTTGGGCTTGTTTCTCGGTCAGCTCCCCAGAGCTGCCAGCCTCTGTCATCTTTTTGCACAAAAGACAGACATGAGCAATGGTTTATCTGTTTAAGGGAGTGAATGGACAGTCGTCTCATGGAAAGGAGAAGTGGTTGTCTGTGAGGACAGGTTCCATAGAACAGTGGCTGGACCACTAAGCTCAGGCATTGAGGACACACGGCTTGCTACGTCTCCTCAGGCAAGCAAGGTCTCCAACTGGATGGCTTTTCACCAGCATGTTCAAATCTGGCTCCCCATGGGCCCTCCAGTGTCATATAGAAGCTCTTTCAAGGGCCTATGCATCCTGACACAGTGGGCCAGATTTGGACACTGTTAAAGGAGTGGGGGTCAATCTGTTTTGCCACAAGCTAGAGCACACAGTGTCCACTATGGTTCATGCTGATGCGGAGGACAGTCCTACCCTGGGGGTGGAAGCACTCAGTCATGTGCCATTGCTGAGAAGATTGCTATATGCTCTCTCTCCCCTCTGTCTTATCCCTCGTCAGAGACTAATGGTCACTGTGGTGGCCGTGGACAGTACAACAGCTCTGTGGTAAGAGGCAGTGACTCAACTGTTGATGCACCGCTGTGGACAGTTCCTCAGTTTTAGGTTGCACTGTTATATGTGAAATGAGCAAAAGGGGCAATGCCTTATCTGGGCCAACACCACAAGATCTGGCTTCTGAATGGGGCAGACTGATGTGCACAGGACTATCTGTGTATATGGTACAAATTATTCATGGTGTGCAATTGCAGTCCAGCACTTCTTGAAGAAAAATTATTGGGGTCCCCAAATAGTGAAGAGATAGGAAGGTCGATCCATTGAATTGTTGAATGGGTCATTTCTTTTCTTTTCTTTTCTCCAACACCAAATTTCAATATTGAAAGTGCATGTGTCAGCGATCTCCTCCTTTAATGATATTCGAGGGAGAGGTCAGTGTTTGGTCACGCTCTCCTGAAAATTTTCTACAGGGGGCTAGAAGGAAATGACCAGTGATAGGTCCTGCCCCCGACACTAGTAATTGCCTTTGATTCTCAAAGCCCTCTCTAAAGAACTGATGAACCTATTAGGCAGACCTCGGGCACTGTCAGTAAAGACAGCACTACTGCTGGCATCATTGATGTCAGCTAAGGAAGTGACTTCTGTGCAATATCGGCAATCAACTGAGAGAGGGCACACCTGAGCCAAGCCAAAAGGTTCTCTGTCTGCCGCACAGGGCTAATACAGTGCTCTCTAGGGATGTCACAAGAATCAATACTACCAAATCAATAATAAATTTTGAAAACAATACCAATACTAGTGGTTTAATATTATATTAGTAGTATCGACACAACTTGAAAACCCACACTGTAACTTTGTGTTCTTATTCTATGCAGCACAGGCTTTGTGTTTACATACTTAAAATACTAAAGGTTGCAGTCATACAGTTCTTCTAAATTGAAATTAGTATTTTGTTGTGGTACTTTGTTTTCTAATTGCATTTGCAACGTTGCACTTGCGACTCTGCATTTTTATTCTAATGCAGCCTGTATGCTTACATGCATACAAACACAGAAATTCTGTTTACTTGTTAATCTTCACACAATTAAAGAAGTTCATGTTGAATTGAAATGCTGTTTTTGCCATGGTATTTACTCAGGTGTCAAGATAGAATCATGGAATTTCACTGGTACTGCTATCAACTACAAAAAAACTCTGGGATTGTGAGATCCCCTGTGTTTACTGTAATGTGCCTCGTGTTGGTTGTGCACCTCGCTGCATGAGACATCTGCAGAGATGGTTTATCATGCAGTGTTTAGATCTAAGATAACACAAAAGGCACCTGGTGACCTTCTCTCCATCAATCAGAATGGACTTTGACTATTGGGTGAATTCCCTAACACTGCCAAAAGGTACACTGCTAGGACAAATAGCCTCTTATGTGTGAAGGCGTTTCATAAAGTTATGATAATTGGCTCATGCTACATGGATACCAGCAGCATCAAAAGCCTTATAGTCAATACCCAGAGTGTTCATCAGATTTTATCTGTTGGTTATGTTTTGATCTTTCTCCTGGTCTGTGCTCGCTTCGAGGATTCAGAACCTGGCTTGATGATCTAATAGTAATGGTGTCTTTCAGTGTAACAACACTGAAAAAGGTCATCATTGAGCTGGCTACACTGTTAGACGTGAATACTGTGCACTAATGGGATACAGAATTAGTTCTCACTATCATCATTAGCATCACGTACCACCATTAGCATGTTGGTACACAATTCTTGCCATTTTTGTAAGGAATATCTACACTGATGTCCTGTTGTTTCTGTTTTCCAATTCAGTGCACTGTAGCTTCATGCTGTTGTCATCACCTAAGCCACATCCATACTTCCTCAAAGGACACTGATTGGTCCTGCTCATTGTGGCTTCCAATAAAGCTGTGGCTGGAGTGTGGACCAAGTCAAAATAAATAAATGAATGAATGAATAAATAAATTAATTAAAACATAAATAAACTTACAAGATCAGCCGGCTATGCCAGGTTAGAGTGGATGCAGAATAGAGTGGAAACTCCCTTTATATTCATATGAACTAGTGTTACAATCATTTTGTACAAGCTTATGTGTGTGTGTGTGTGTGTGAGTGTGTGTGCGTGCATTCATGTGTGTGTGAGTGTGTGTGTGTGTGTGTGTGTTTTTTGTGTGTGTGTGTGTGTGTGTGTGTGTGTGTGTGAGAGAGAGAGAGAGAGAGAGAGAGAGAGCACTGACAAACTCAGTGATTGAGTTGCTATGTGTTTTGTTGGTGTCCCACTGACACACATGACACATGAAGCCTTGGTCTGTGCACAGTATCTGACAAGGTGAGGCCAGAGGTTGCTATTTGCCTGACACCTCTCTCTATCAAGATGTCTTTGTTTCTCACCATGTGGCTCTTGTCCTCTCTTTCTCCCTTTCTGTGTATTCCTCTCTCCCCTTTTACACTGGGCCACTGACCCGGGAAATACACAGGTCGACCATCAGTGTGAAGAAGTCCACGCGGGGAAGTCGACCCTGCAAAACAATCTTGGTCAAGATCAGGCCTGAGATCTAAGTCAAACTCTGTTCAGCCTGGTGTGAAAGTTTGGAGCTTAACCTGTGTCTTGGGGCCACATCTCCCTGTCTTGTTTTTGTTTCAGTGTAAAAGTAAGGTGCATTGCAAAAAAGTGCAATTACAAAGTTGGGACACTTTAGCAGCAAAAACAAAGGAGTCCTAACAACATCCTACAAAAGAGAAAAAAGAAGATATGGGGGAAAAAAACAATATGAGTAACAGGCAGAGTCAGGGATTTAGTAATTTCTGGCATGTCCTGAGCATCACATTGACCATTATGGTGCGGACATGTGTGCTTTTAATGACACAACAACTCACAGAAAAGTGGCAATTAAAAAAGTACACTTCTTTTCCAGGAATGATGCAGTCCAATTTGTACACACTGGTCCAGTCTCTAACATTTCAACCCAACAAGCCATTAAAAACATTTCTTTCAGCACAATAACACGCACACAGCAATGGGCTTTCATTGCTGAAGCAACAAAAGCCCATTTTTCTGCGTCTCTAATATGACCTGAATGCAGTGGAAAACTGGCAACCAGTAAAGGAAATCAGGATGTGTATTAGTAATGCTAAAAACAAATCATATGGGCTGTTATAACTGAAGTGTTGAGACAAATACTCATGTATGTCTATGTAAACTAGGGTTGTCAATCAATTAAAAATTTCAGTCACATTAATTACATGATATGATATGATACCAAACAGTTAGAATTGTGCTATGCATGGGGTCAGGGGTCATTAAATTATATGCTTTTTTTATTTTTATTTTTTTGCATTATTTTTTTCTTAACATATTATAATTTTTATAATTAATCAAAATGAATGGATTAATTTGACAGCCCTAATTTAAATGTGTGCAAATGCAGTGTGAGTGTTTTTGTGTTGAAAGGACAGTTGGAGATTACCTTGGCCCGCCCTGTATGTGTGCACTGAACAGAAGCACTCCGCGAATTAAAACTACAGAAACAAGCAGTCCAAAAACATATGAAAGCGATATTAGTTTCTTACGTCTGTCTATTTTTTCACTGTTCATCATTGCATTTTTGCGTCTGGTGCGTCCCAGTGTCTCTCTTTCTCTGTGTCTCCCTTGTTCTCCCTGTCTGCTTCTATTTGTATAATTTTCCTGTGCCTATCTATACTATCTATCCCCCTATTATCCTCTCATTCTTACTCTTTGGCTAGAATGACAGAAAGCCAAACAGTTGGCTAGGTTGTGAGCAGAAAGTTACTAGTTACAATTTCCAGATCAGTGAGAAAATCTGGATGGGGAAAGTCAGTGAGTAAAGTTTTCTCCTCCGTCAGTTACCACAGAGGTGCCCTTGAACAAGACACATTACCTCCAGCTGCTCTGAGTGGAGCTGCTCAGTGACCTGGGTTGAGGAATGACAGATTATATGTGGCAGGATTACAGTAATCTGATTACTAAAATGTAGCAACTGTGATTTTTAACAGTTACTGATCAGTGCATCAATGAAATTACAGGCAGTTTTAAAAATAAGCATTCAGTTAAAGTTACAAATTTTATATAATCCAGCGGAATGTATTGTTGATTGCAACTAGACATGTGCTGTCGGTGAATGACAGCAGGGTGTATCCCTGAAACGACACTAACAATTTGAATCCGAGGTGACACTTTCTGAGTATGTCCCTAATCTGGTTCAATGATTTGACCAGCCAGTGAGGGATGTATAAAGTATGGCTGCCCCCAGTAAAGAGATTATTTGGTCTTCCTAATCTTCCCCACAATGCAAAGCGTGCGACACATTCTCTTTACTGTTTGCTAACATTTGTGCTAGAATTGTCGCATTCACGAACTGAAAATTAGGCTTAAAGAAAAGGTAATGGGGTCACCAAAATCAATACGGTTCTTCCTCTGCAGTGGTGTCAATAGTCGGGGCGACTGCTTAATATCCCCGGCCTGTTGTCTGGGGATGTAATATTTCAGGGATATAATGTATTATACAGTCGTGTCTTCCATCCTGTCAGTGAACAACTTCAGATGTATCCTGTTTTACTGGGCAGCTTCACCCTTGTGAACAACTCAACTGTGAGTAGGGAATTACTGAAAACCAGCATGCAAGTTCAGCAAACATTCTCGGGGTAAATAAATTTTTAAAACTTGCTCTTTCATCTCTCTTGTTCATATCCATATATTTTGTGCTCAGACAAGTCCTGACAGATGATTGCAAACACCATGTCTGGGCTATCAGTGTTTACCAGTGTTTACAAATCCCACACTTGTGAACTTTCAAAGTCCAGAAATAGGGCCACTTTCAAAAAGGGGGAGGTGGTGTTAAGTCTCCCAGGAAAAAGAAAAGAAAAGAAAATCGAGAAGGCTGGCAAATATGCTGGAAGTGTGTGTGCATGCATCTGTGTGCGGTTACAGGTGTTTGTGTGTCTCCATGTTTGTGACTGCATATCTATGCTGTTCTAAGACAAATTCTAGAAAAAAGCTCCTGTAACACATACTTCAGACCATTGCCTGTAAGATCTGACCAAGACTGACTCAGACTATCCTAAGAACTCAGCTAAATTGAGAACTGTTATATTGGAGGAGCCTGATTTCGTAGGATAGGCATGGATGTGGATGTTTGAGTGCAGTTATGGTGGAGCATAATACGTCTTCATAAACAGAATATATCATGTCTTTTAAAGAGTTATTGATTTTTATCTTTTCATCTATGTTGACTGAGTGGGAGGAAAACACTAAAACTTGCATTCATATCAAGTTGCAGTCACACAATTTGGCCTCATATTAACATTACATTAAGAAAAAGGTCTTGACCGCACATCAGAAGAATTTATCCAGTTTGCTAAGAGTGCTGTAGCAACCTAGCTGATGTAACACAAGATACATCATCCTTTATTTCAACAGAGAGGACCATTGAGAGTAAGCTCTCTTTTTCAAGGAAGTAACATACATAGATGATGTAATGAGACTGCCATTATTTAAGAATATTTAATGGTAATGAATGACCACTGGTGATGAATTTAGTTAAAGAGTAAAGCACATTTTATACTTAAATAAAAATAGTATCTCGTAACTGCATGTAAACTGTACAGGGTCTCAGCGTAGTTGTCACATACCTAACCACAAGCCTCAGCTTGATGAAAAGTCTATGCAAAATCATAGTTGATCCATAGATATAAAAAGTATGGGGATATCTCCACACACCTCCTCTGTTCTGACAACTGACTGATGACTGACAGGTTGTGAATGAAAAAGTGATGATGCAACGTACTTTTAACAGCCCTGGCTCAATTTAACCTCTGATGATGAAAAAGATGTATATTATATGAGGATTACAAGAAATCACCATAGTATGTTAAATCAATTCAACGGTACTTTTGACTGTTCAGTAATGAGAATCTGAGTTTTGAAACTGATTAAAAAAAAGAAAGAAAAAGCCCTTTGGCTATGCTAAACTGATGCCAGCTATGTTGTGAAGCTCTAGCCTGCAGAGTCTGCTGTTTGCTGGGCTAAAACGCACACATTTAAAAACTCTTGAATGCTTTCAAACTAACCACATCCATGGAACTATTGATCAGATTTTACATTTGTTGTTCAGGTAAGCAACATATGCTGTGTGTAGCTCCTCTTAGCCAAACTGTTGCCAAACACTGCCAACATTACTGCTATCTCGCTTGTTCTGTTACTTGTTGCTGCTCATAGCAGAGCATTATGACTAGCCAAAAACATATGTTCATCTCATTTCCTATGGCTGTTGCTTGACCTGATGCTTCTCCTACTTCCTACAAAACATTTCTAACATTTCTAACAAGTTAGGTTAATAATTTGTGTTGTGGTGTAAAAACATTAATTCTAGCTACTATACTATTTAGCATATAACTCCTGACCTCATGAGTCTGTATGCAGACATGAATAGCGATAGCCAATAGATGGTGCTAAAGCTCCACAAAATTGCAGAGTACAGTTGAAAAAAAAAAAAAAAAAAAGTTCTGTAGCGGCCTGCACACTTTTTCTCACTTTCTGGCTCTCTCTGCTGTCATGTTCTCTCCCTCTACATTACTTTCACTATCTTCCTTACTCTGTTGCTCTGTATCTTCATCTGTCTCTTCACAGACAGCTCTGAAATGTCAAATAAAGTTATACTGGGGATAGACACGACTTTTAAAATTTCTGTTCCATTTTGAAAACACACTGCATCACAAACGTTATCGCTGTTTTCATACATTTTTGTTATGCTCACACTACAATAGACACTTTATAGGCACACTGTCAGCAAAGACACTTAAAACTCACATAATTGAAGGGAAACAGTGGAGGTGGACAAACAAACTCTGCTCTGCTCTATCTCTTTGTAGACTTGGCTTTCACTGACTATAGAAAATGTTGCTCACAACAGCTGTGCAGATGACTCATTGTAAACATCAAACATGTTCAATACGGATGTTAAAAACGCAGACATGGGTCAATAAAGTATTCCACCTCTCCCAAAGTTTTTAATTGCATTGGAAAATTTCATAGCTTCTCATTGTCATTAGTGATGGAAATTTTTGCCAGCGTTTACTGGCTGATGATAAATGCATGAACATATGTCGAAGTAGTGCAGATGTTTCAGGTAGACCTTGCAGTTACTCATTCCCTAAGATTTTGGTGTCATCGGAGTGTCTGATATTTTTGTCCATATGACAGGGTGTGACTCTGTATGTGTGTGTGTCTGTGAATTGACCTGTGGCACCATCTCAACCTCCTAACTTCTCTTCTCTTCTCTTCTCTTCTCTTCTCAGTATAAATACTAATCTAGCCATGCACCCATTAGATGTATGAGATGCACCAGCCTCAGCCAGCCATCTTCATTAGTGTTACCACACATGGCTTTCACCAGTCAACCCTCTCCTCTCCTCGCCCCTGCTCTCATTCTCCCTCATTGCCACTCTCTTCTACTACTCCCAGTGCAGACAAGGGGCTCGATAACAAATTGCTGTAATAAAAGAGATTATAAAAGAGTGCTCCACATTTTAGAATATATGCAGTGGGCTATTTTTCTAGGAAATAATCTGTTATTCTCCCTCTCTTTTGGCCTACCCCTCTCTCTTTCTGTCTTCACTGGCCTCTCTCTCTCTCTATTTCTCGTTGCTGTTTGCAGATTTTATGGGTCTGGATGTTGACGACAGTCGGGACTGTGGCAGAGGGCCAAGAGCAGGGAGGGATGAAGGGATGGAGGAAAGGAGGAAGAGATGGAGGGAGGAGTGGTGGGTGGCGAGAGGGGCAGAGATTTGCAAACAAATTTAATAACTAGCCTGCAGAATGGAATCACTTTGCTAGCTTTAGAATTGCTCACCTCGCTGGAAAGTGAGAGAGCGCGAGAGAAGAGGATATTGAAGAGAGAGAGAGAGAGTGAGGGTGGGGGTGGAGAAGGGGATAAATGCTATATTAAAGGACTGGAGAAAAATTGAAATGTGTCACATCAATTTCAGCCGCTGCAGTTATCAGGCTGTTTGGTATACACCTGA
>OMKZ01032996.1:0-13697 GCA_900302535.1 Neoniphon sammara | reverse complement strand
ATGTTAGCTTAGCATGAAGACTTGAAGTCTACAGGAGTCATTAGCCTAGAGCCTAGCTCTGTCAAAGTGAAAAAATAAACCTACAAAAACTTACGGCAACTCTGAAGCTGTCTTATTTACACAATGTATCATATTATGTGTATTTGAAATACACATGATACACTGTGTAAATAAAACAGCTTTGGAGTTGCTGTAAGATTTATTTTTTCAAGTCAAGTCAAGAATTCAAGTCTTTATGTTAAGCTAACATAAATAGTGATCGTTCTCTGAAGCCAATTACATGTGAATTACCTTCCTTATTACCATCCTTTTTAGAACAAAAGTTAATAGTTATTTTTCTGTCTATTTTCTTCCGTGTATGTATGTGTGTGCGCGCGTGCGTGCATACATGCGAGTGTGCGTGTGTGTTTTGTCTTTCCACTGAATACTGTGCCTTGGCTACTGTACATCTTATCTGCCTTCTAGTAAATCTGCACATTTAACCTAAGTGTACACTTTTACCATTTTTGCACATTTTCATAACGGTACAGTATATCCATATAAATTAATCAGGTAATTTAATGAACACATTCACTCAGCGGAAGCTCTCAGCACTGGCTAAACTGAGTCTCTTCACAATGATAAAAGTGGTGATTTCACAGAGGGACTGGGTTACCACTCTGCTACCTACTAAATGACTGTCAGGGCTGTTGAACAGAAACACTCATTTATTTTCAAATAGGCAGACCAAATCTGCCAAAAGAAAAGGCTCAAAGCTCAATTATTTACTGAATAATGGCTGACTTGTGGCTGCCTCTGTCACACAATACAGTAGGACCAGATGGGAGCCATTGCAGGCAGAGGAGCCATTGATGAGGAACGTCAATCTGACATGGAAATGTATTTGAGTGAGAAAGAGGAGAGCGGAAGAGACAGAGAGAGAGAAAAAATGAACTGCCTCCAAGGAAGAACAAAGTAATCTCTGCCGCAATTGGACAGAGAATAATAGAAACATTGATTGGTGGGTGTTAAATGCCTGGCATTGATAGACTCACTCCGGTGCACGCATTTTCATTGTCGAAATCCCTCCCAAGTCAAGGTAATGCTCTGACAAAATATTTAAATATAGAAGGCAGACTATTATTGAATAAGTCATGAGGCTGTCACCTACACTGTGCCTTGCCTCCTGTCAAAAGGCCGCCTGCACCTTGGTAAAATGTGCGACTTGTTTTGCCGATAAAGTTCTGACAGTGGAACAGGCAACAGAGAAAGCAGAAAATCCCTGGTAAACACGAAGGGAAAATCTTAATACACTGCTCGGAAGGAAGGTATCATGACTAACAGAGGGCGTAAAAAAAAAATAAATAAATGGGGGGAGCCCATCTATTTGTTATGAGCCAGTGCAATAGGAGCTGACAGAGGCAATCGAAATGCATTTGTGTTTAATGATAATAGACCTGCGACAGATGACAGCTCACCATTTCTCATGTTTCTGCACTATTTGCCGAGGACTAACGATTTACGCTGAGGAATACTAACAGAGGGAAGGGATCAACCCTATCTATTTCTATCCTGCCACCACGAAAAGGTAACTACTAGCCCGCCTTGTTTGCAAGCCAAGCAACTTTCACCTTCTCTTCAAAAGCTGTTGACAAGACAACAGGGTTGGTGTGAAGCTTCAACGACACAGGTGTAACCAGGCCCTGAATAAAGGACGTGTAGGAGGAGTTTTTGCTCTGTGTCACGCTGAGCTCTCCATTAAGTGAAGGGGAAGGATGAGGCAGAAGGCTGTTCTCATCTCCACCTCAGTCAGGTGAGTGAGTGGTGGAGAGTGGAGGCGGGAAGCCTTCTCTCAGCGTGGATAGCAATGCTTTGACAGACCTGTAATCACAGTCAGGGAGGAAGACAGAGGAGGAGGGCGACATCGCGAAGGCAGAAAGGGGAAGGAGGATGTTGCCTCTATGCATGCAGAAATAAAGAGAGACAGTAGAAACAGAGCGAGGTGAAGGGTGTGCTCACACCAATCATGGCAGCGGGTTATTTGAACTCCGGAGTGTTTACTCTTTTAGTATAGTTCATTCGGTCAAGTGAGAACAATGCTGTTTACCAAATAACTGCACAAAGACACCTGAAAATACATCTCCGTCCTCCTATAGAACCCCAGTGCAGTTTGTTAGGAATGAGTGACCGGAACCATTACAAGGGCAGTTCTTCCAAAACAGTGCAAGATTGATTGGTAATGCTTGCCGTTAATGTTCACAGGGTTGGGTAGTAACAGATTACATGTAATCAGGATTACATAATCAGATTACAAAAAATAAATAAGTATAATCAGACCAGATAACATTTAAAAAAAAAAAAGTATAATTGCATTACAGTTACATTGTCAAAGATTATTTGATTACATTTTTGATTACGTCTTAATTACGGCAATTTTGACATAATGAATCTTTTTTTCATAAAAAACATTATTAATTCTTTTAATGATGATTTATCGATAATGGAGTTTTTAGTTCTTTTTACATTGAAAATAGAAGATGCACATTTTGAGTAAGTGCTCCTCTTGCGTTACAAGAGCAAAGTCCTCCATGTGGCCTATGATTAAAAAACAGAAGCACCGAAAAAAAAAAAAACTTACACAAAAGAAACAGCATGCCACATGTTGTAGAATAAACACAGTACACCTGTAGTTTGTACCAGATAATTTGATTTGACTGACTGTAAATGCTGAATATGCAAAATGCATTTTATTTGCATTGAAAATGTTTTGAAATATTTAAAGAGAAAGAGAATATTTGTGGAACTCAATAATTTGTGGCTGCATCCATTTTTAGTATATGGTGCAATGTTTTCAATGTCTGATTTTGAAGTAATCCAAAAGTAATCCAAAAGGATTCAGATTAGATTACATTTTTTTGTAATCTAATGGATTATGTTGCTAATTACAAAAATTGCCATGTAATTTGTATTCAGTAACTGACTACATTTCAAAGTAATCTGACCCAACCCTGAATGTTCACATGATGTGCCAATATCAGCAAAATGATTTCAATCAGTCAATCACGCTGTTATAAAATCAATAATGGGAAGCGCTCACAAAAATCTGATAAGGGCCTCCCAATAAAATATGAAACATTGGGTCTAAAAGTCTCAACGTTGAACAGTTTACTCATTTTGAGACTCAGAGCTAAACCCACTGAAGAATTAAGGCACGGCAACCAGCAGAAGCCAAATGATTTGTGGATGTCTTCAGCAGCGGCTCAGTGTTATTGGCAGCTTGCTAGAGTGGAGTTGGAGCTGGAAACCAGGGGCTTTTCCTGATTGCTCCTACAAGGCTGCAGTGTGTTGGTTTAAGAGCTGTGGGAGGCAGAGCTGTTTGTCTAAGCTGCACATGATGGGAGATAAAGCCAGCTCTGATCAGAGAGCCCACTGTGGACCTGCCTGCTGCAACGCAGCCATGCCATGCTGCCAGTACATTTATACACACACACAGAAAAGCATCAAGCACACAAACATATATGCACACCCAGACAATAGTTTGTATTTTGTTTAAATCTTTGTAGTGAGGACAGGAAATGCCTTGCCAAAACTGAGCCCAAATTGAAAACCCAGCTGAATTGTGAGGAAGAAAATCCAAGGGCAAAAGGTGATTTCAATGAACCAAAAACAGGGTTCCGCTATTAGCTGCATTTTTTCACAAGCACCAATTGTCAGCCAAAAAACAGATTACTAACTCCTTTCCTGTTATTTTTTGAATAATAATTTTTGTTCTTAGTGTGATCTGTTCTCCTGAATCTGATAACCATATTGATGTTGGAACTGTTGTGGTCGCCAGTGTTTGCCATACATATTTTACATTTGGGTGGCTTGCCCACATAAATAACATGCAGCCAAATATTTTTTGTTGTTGTATATCTGTTTTGAATGCTGTGGGTTATGGAGGACTAAATCTGCCAAAAATCAAAATAAATAAATGATTAAATAATTACCATAATAAATAATTACCACAATAAAAATAGATTTAAAAAATGCATTAAATAATAAATATATCAATCAATAAAAAGATGTGCAGAAATTAAAATAAATAAATAAATGTAGATAATTATTATTTCTGCATTTCTGTTTCTTAAGTTCGCAGTAGGCTACCTGCTACATTTAGGATGTAACCTATTTACAGTTAGCTGTATGTTATATTTGCCTCACAAAACTGGTGATAGTCAGATAGGTGCATAATGGTTAGCTAATGCTGCAGTTGTAAATTAGCAAATTTCTCAGTAGTTTGTAATGGACTGAGAAACCTTGCTGCCTGGACAAAGATGAAATACTGAGACTGCAAAATGAGATGTCAAAAAATATGCAACCAAACAGATCCTACTTAGATGTACACACATACAAGCATGATTTAAATGCAATTGGTGATGTACATTGCTGCTGTACAGGCAGGAAGTGTGATGTTTAGAAGGGCGGGGGATTATGGCAGGCTGGATGAGGCATAGCAGTTACAGGCTAAACAGAAAACAAACAGCGGCAGATGTAGAAAGTCAGAAATACAGGGCCTTGTTTGAATTCCAAACTCAGCATTTCTTACTTTGTCCAACCGTATGAGCAGCAAACCTGCCGCAGTGGTGTAGCCATGTATTTATGCTGAATGAAAATCAAAATACACTACAATGTGATTCATTAAATTGCTGCATTATCCTACAAAAACTCAACTGTTTTCATCTCTACATCTGCACAATACATTCTTCCCCTCTCAAAAGTACCACAAGCTGTGTGCCTAAATAGCTATATTTACCTATTTTATGGCACTGTGTCAGACCATTAGATTTTATTCACATAATAATCTGCAAGGTGAAAACATCCATTCTATTAAATTTAGAATAATAGCTGACCTGTTCACTAGAGTCTCTGTAAAAGTACATTCCATTCTCAGTGTGACTTGCAGCACTGTGATTCTGTGATCACCTTACAGCATGAAGGTCTTGGGTTTGAATCTCGGCCCTGGTCCTTTCTCTGTGGGCTTTGCATGTTCTCCCTCCCATGTTTGCCTACTCTGCCTTAGCCTGCATGAAACTACTGCTGAAATTTATTCTTCATAAAGGTCTAGTAGATGACATGTTTGCAACATCAAATAAATATGACAAAAATGAAGATGAACATTTGCAGTTTCAATATTTTATTTAGCGAACACAGATATGAAATGACGTTTTGACTTTTTGTCTCTCAAGCCAGACGTGTTGGCTCCCGCAATTTCCAAATGCTTCCACCTAACAGTCTGTACTTTAGAAGCGCTGTCAATGAGTAGCAAAATAAGGCATCTATCTGGTCATATTCCTCACTTCCGTATCCCCTGTGAAGATGCATAAATAACTCCTACTGGAAACCAAATTCGTTGAAGCCTACTTAGCTAGCTGCTGAGCAGAAATGAAAATTCAGAAAGACATTTTCCATTCAACTCTGTTAGAACTTTGCAAAATTCATTCCATGACGAGCGAGGTTCCTCCTCACCGCAGAGACATCTTTTACTTCTTTCAGTGTATTATTTCACTGGTGTCGTTGACGTATCATCCATGCTAGCTAGCTGTCTTGGTTGTTTCCAAGAGTAATACAGTTTTGTGAACACTGTGTCATAATTGGTCAAATACTCTTCCAGTATGAAGAGTTTTTCCAGTGGAAGATGACAGCTTCCTCTCCTCAAATTTTAACTGGCTGAATTACAGACTTATCTATGGAGCATTTGAAGATTGTGGAAGAGATACCCTGGCTTGAGAGACTATGTTATGACCAACAAAATACAGTGTAGCATATGTGCAGCTGGCTCTTGTATAACAGCACTGCACCTCCTATTCAATCTACATTGTGCCTGGTGACTGGGCACTAAACTGATGGCAGTCTTGAAAATCAGTAATTACACATCATACCTGTTTTAAAAATTTACACAGCAGCCCGAGCCTAATGACAGATTTCTTCAATGATCCTGAATTTACTGTATGGATTTCTTACCATGCGCTTTTAAGCATGCATTCAACTCACATAAATATAAAACAATAGAAAATAAATAGCACAGATGAGATTTGCTGTAAAATACTGCATATATACTTACACTGTATATAATATCCGTTTAATCCTTCTGGGAAAATGCTTTTGCACACAATCACCTCATCTCCTCGTATTCCTTCAACATTTTGTTTATTCCTTTATTTAATGTCTCTGGAAAAAAAAAAGTCTGTTCAAACTTTTCTGACCAGTTGCTGTAAATTTTCATATTTGTGCTACACAGCAAACAACACAGAAATACAGAGGCACAGTGAATGCTTTCATCAGAGTCCCATGTTAATGCCTGCGTCATTCATTCATGAAGTACATCCAAGGACATATGGGGAAAAGTATTATTTTATTTAACCAAATTGAGTTTGCAGTGCAAGTTTAAACTAGACATGCTGTTAGTGAACGAGGGGAGTGTACATCCTCAAAAAGACCTGAATCCTCAATGACTGGTGCCATATTACGTATGACTACCCAGCAATGAAATCACTTAGTCTTAATCTACCCCACAATGCAAAGCGTCTAGTCCTCTTTTGCTGTTTGCTAACATTAGCACTAACATTCACAAATTGAAAAACTGGCCTAATGTTTGCACTAGAGGAAAGGTCAAAGGATCACTAAAATCAATAGTGTTCTTTCTTTAGGGATCATAAATGTGTGCAGCCAGGATGTGGCGGTAGATGAGGCGAATCCATAATATTTACAACCTGTCGTTTTGGGGATACAATATATGCAGCAGGATTTTCTTCAAATGCTTGATTCAAATGCTTCAAATGCTTGAAGGACCAAATAAAATTTAGATCACAGTGTAAAATCGTGTTTTTATCCTCAAACTGTGACATTTCTGGAGACAATCATACAGTGAAAACATGTTGAATAATGTCTAACCTCTAAGAGCCCTGTTTTGAAACTTCATTTAAGCATGTGCACAATGTTTCACGAGTGAAGCAGCACACAATTTGTTCATGACACCTTTTGCAACAGTACTACTGAAAGATGTCCACAGCTGCCTGGCATTTAAATTTCATCCAGTTAAATTCATGTTTTAAAATACTTAATGTGCAATTGTGTCATCTTTTCGTTTCAGTGGCACTGCTATTCATTAATTTTGTGCAAGAAATCTAGCTATAAATGCAACATATAAAGTCCTCTCTGGGCAATCAGTTTGCATTAAACAGGACACAAAACTGCTGAAATGCTGAAATACAAATTTGACAATAACATGCCACACCAGTTTTGGTTGCAGTCTTTTGCGCTGTATCAATTTAAGGGGTTCATGTGTCCCACCAAGTCTCATAAAAAAAATAAATTAACAAAGTTTTAAAAATGAACTGAAAGCATAAATGTACTATGTATTTAGTGTCAGTAGTATTCTATGTCCTAGTGTTCAATTGTGGAAAAATACAATTTCTAGTAAACAGGTTAAAAATTACCAACAATTAAAACTCTCATTTTGCATCAAGTCATGGTGTCAGAAACAGAGCTTGGTCATCGCAAAGTTCCCCGCAGTGTGCTTGCATTCAAACACAGCTGCTATGCCTCTTTAGCCTGAGCCTGTAAAACACTGAACCAGCAGCTCTGTCTATCTAACACACACTCAAACACAATTTTGCTCTCATCCTCTGGCCACGGCTAGCTAATAGTCCTTCAACCTCACCAATCCCTTCCCCAAACAATGAGAAAGAGTGGCAGCGGAGACCAACAAAGAGAGAGAGAGAGCCAGGGTCACTGAATGCTCCTTAAGCCTTTATCACTAGGGAAAAATGTTTCTTCAGCTCAACAGACAATGGAAAAGCAATCACAGCTGGCTCAGTCATTAAAACAAAGAGAGACAGTGCTTCTATATGTAGCATGCCCCCAACCCGTCACGTTTATTTCAATGGATAAGATACATGAAGCTGGCAGCATCATAACTTGATGTCCTTTAGTCCTCCCGAACCACCATACAGCTAGCATTTCTATCTGGACAGAGTTGGCACGAAGATTTTGTACTCTGTGGATCAGACCTCCAGTCAATATATCAACTGTATTATAGACTCCATGATGTGGCAGTAAATAAAAAAAATAAAAAATTATGATCTCAGGCTTCAGGCCATCATAAAGCATATATCCAGTGACAGAAAAAAAATCTATTAATTTACACTTTTTAACACATTTTTCATTTAAATATGTAGCAACTCCATTTTTAAAAAGTGTATATAATATAAATAATTTCACTGTCAGATTATTACCACACAAATTCAGAGACAAAGTATAATTACCACAGGCCTTTTTACAGCATTTTACATCAGGTACCACTGGGACTGATATGGCAGGAAATCTGCTAGAATGCTTTACAGCATAAAGGGAGACTGCTTTCATCAAAAAAACAGGAAGAGGGTGCTGTTTTTCCAACGCAAACAGAGCTAAGGGTTTTAGACTTTCTGGCAACAAAAAAATAGTGTAAGTGAAACACCAATGAAACATTATTTCCAACATGGTTTCCACTTCTAACAGGAAGAGGGGGGACAAGAAACAACAGCATTTACAGGATATGTGGCCTTGACTTTGAGAAACACTTGCGCTAGCAATACAACTGTCCTGTGATAGAGGCTACAAATTGTCCCCACCACCATCTCATTTCTATAAGCTTAACACACTTTACACGAAAATCAAAAATCCAGGATCTCCGTAGCACTCACATTAAAATCAGCCACCCTTTGTCATGATTTTCTTGTTTTCTTGGATTTGGTTGTTAAAGCTGCTGGAGGTAACTGTAGAGTGAGTGGAATTTTGTCAGAAATTTAAACTCAAACAGTTCAAACCCACCTGAGATTCAATACCTTCTCCTGCTTCTGACCCACATGCACGCTCGTGCATGTGCCTCCAATGCCAATGCGATGGGGGATTAAGAACTGACGAGCCAATTTTCATTAAATTTGTACTACCCCATGCGCTCTTTGGTTTAAAGCATTCCTTGGTTTAAAGTAGCAGTTAGGCTAATGTTAGTCGTAGCTAGCTAGCAACAGTGGATCCGCTGCTCTGAGCGTCACGGCCACAAACAATTTGAGTGTTGCTGGTTCTGCTGTCCTGGTATGCGTGACATTAATGTGAGAAGCATCCACTAAATGATCAAGCTGCCAATTATTTTCTGAGATTTTACAATGCAACATAATAAAAATCTATTCCTAAAGTCTAACTTTTCATGTCTGTAGCATTTTTAAGACTTCTGAAAGACTGATTTAAGATATTTTAATTCCAATTAAGGCCTTATTTTTAAATTAATGAATTTAATGCCTTTTGAGACTTTTTTAAGGATCCACAGGAATCCTAGCTAAACTAAGTCAGGGAAGCGAGCCTACATAGCATCAGTGGATGGTGCATGTGCACGAGATGCGAGATGTGATTGGTGCTGAGGTAGTGGCCCTTCCTTCCCTGATTGGCTGTTTAGATTCGGACCACACAGATTTTAACAAATGAGACTGCAGAAACAGGAGAAGCCCAGAAGACCAGATTTTTTTTCACAGTGTATTCAGTTTGTCTCAGACTCTCTGTTAGTAAGAGCGATTTGTCAAAACTGTGAAGTAAAAAAGCTACCAACACAAGCTTTAAGGACCTCAATACCCTGCTGTCTCACCAAAGCAAATGCAAAATTCACCTGACTGTGCTAAGATGGAGTTTGAGAGAAAAAAGCACCTCTCAGCACTTATCTGTTAGTCCTCATTTGAGCTAGAAAAGAGAAGAGAAACTACATGGAAACTTTGGAGGCAAGTATTGTTGGGGAGACAGGCAGGCAGCATGGATTGTCTGTTCTGCTGAGAGACTTCTATACTCCAAATAACAAAGTCCAACAATAGCTTGTGTAGCAATGACTTGCTAGACTGTGCTGCCACCACTGAGAAAATTCTCATTGGCCATTACTGCTCACCATTCTCAAAACTGCAAAACTGGTCTTTCGCGATCACTCCTTGTCAGCAATAAAGATTTTGCAGACGCGATTACGTTTGAAATTCTCTGGCTGTCTGAGGTGGCCCCAACATGCTTCATTGATGGCTGAATCAGCCCCAACATTTGGTCTCAGATGTCATAAATTTGTCCTTGAAACAGCACAATCAAGGCTAAAATTATGTAATGTGTGCCAGGTTTTACAGTATTTAAGCATATTAAAGCAAATTAATAAGGGGGGTTAAGGTGAATTCACCCACCACTGCATCCCTGATGAAGTCTATGTGAAGTCTGTGTTTTCCTAGGAGTCATAACTGACTTTTAGCAGCAATCCTAACTGGTTGGTCTTTTTGTTTTGTTTTTCAGATTTTAGGTCTCAATATACATGATTTTGGCTTTGGCATGGCATGAGCAAATACCCAAATAAAACCACTGTGTTTGGCCAACTTCACAGGCAAGGAGCAGCAGGCTAATAAGTATTGAGGCCTGAGGTCATCAGTCATCCCGGGTTTAAGACAGGGTGCAGCTTCTAGGGTCCCTGCTGCACATCATAAATAACAGGAAGGACAGAATGGAAATTCGGGACACCATCTTTTTGCAGTTTATCACTCTGCTTAAGTACTCTCTCCTCCTCTCCTTACGCCTTTCCCTCCCCGATGCCCTCTCTTCCTCCCACTCACTTCAGTCCCATTCAAAAGGTGATTTCAGCCTGACAGAATGGAGAGATCATTTATAAAACTGTGCTCTTTCAAAGCTAATGACTGGCTGCAATTTGTTTTCTTGTGTTTGTTACGTGTCTACTTCAGATGAACACTGCAGTACTAAGAGCAATTCTGCAAGGCCTATTCCAGAGGTGCAGGTAGATATGTAGGTGCATGCACATGTGAGTCTCTGCATGTGTGGTCTTGTTACATGTATCAATCATTTATCATTTACTACCCTGGCTGACCCTTATCATGTATGCAATGTAACTCAACAGTAAAGACATTACCTGGAGGCTTCAGAATACACCACAACTCAGCCTTTCAGGAATTCTATTGAGGTAGGAAACTAAATATACTGTCACATAGATACTGAACATATTTACAACCACAGAAAAACACAAAAACAATTGTCGATACAGAGATTTATGAAAACATGGACCACTTAGTGACTGGGCAGCACGATGGCTTGCCTCACAGCAAGAAGGTCCTTGGAACCCTGGCCGGCCCTTGTCCTGGGGTCCTTTCTGTGTGGAGTTTGCATGTTCTCCCCATGTTTGTGTGGGTTTCCTCTGGGTGCTCCCATTTCCCCCGCCATCAAAAGACATGTTTATTAGGTTAATGCTTTTGGCCACTGCCCTTGACCAAGGCTCTGGCTGTAGAACTGGAGTTGGTCCCCCCGGGGGCTGCACTGCGGCTGCCCACTGCTCCTAGCAGTTAGGATCTAGGATCAATAAAGTGTAAACTTAGGCTGGCTTTATATGGTGCAACTGAAATGCAACGTCAGTTCCATGCAGTTTGGAGTTGCAGGCAAGCCATCCAATGACAATTATAAATTTGGTTGCATCATCATTTGGAATGTTCCATATGGGTTTGCTGACATGGCAACAGCAAGCAACCTGCAGCTTCTTGCATGGACGTTGCACCATGTAAAGCGAGCCTTAAAACTTAGGCTGGCTTCACACAATGCACCTTCAATGCAATTAGTTTCAGGCTGCAAAAGAAACTTTTACTGTTGCCATGTCAACAAACCCATATGGAGCATTCCAAATGATGACACAAACCAAATTTATAATTGTCATTGGATGGTTCAGCTGTAACTCCCAACATAACGACGGAACTTGCATGGAACTGAAGCTGCATTTCAGTTGCACCATGTAAACCCAGCCTTAAGAGCATGTCAGTGGCCAGAATTCACTGGGAGGGCCAGTTGGTTAAACTAGTAGAACACATACCATGTACCATTAAGGCTAAGTCTTTGTCACAACAGCCTGGGTTTGATTCTGGCCCCCTTTGCTACATGTCATCCCCTCTCCCTCCACCCTGGACCCTACTTTCGTACCAGAACATTGTGCAAAGCACAGCCAGTCACTGGTGCAGTGGAATTTTGGTGAGGCACAGTGATGGTTTCTCTTCACCTGGGTGTTTTTGGTATTTTGGTGGGAGGAGAGACGCAGTAGTGGTTTGTTGTTATCAATCCAGTGGTGCACTGCAATTTTGGTGCCATAGATGACCAGAATTTGTGTCCGCCAAAGCCCGCCTACTCAGGCCAACAGGTCAACAGCACGGCGCACCTAGGCTGTGCTATTTTCGTCACTTGAAGCGGTGGAAACACAGCAACTACACATCTCTGAAATCACAAAGTCCAGGTTAATGCGTCGGTTTCACGTTGACATGAATCTCTAATGTAAAAACAATTCAATTCATATTTAGTCTTTCTGTGGTGGCGATTAAATGATCATTCTGAATAAATCTGCTGTGCATCATGGTGCACAAAGAATAATGAAATCGATTACACTCTATTCAAGGGTGTGTGGGTTTGATTTGGAAAATGCTGAAGACAGGCAAATGCACAATTTCTCCTTGCATTTCCTGCAATTTCACATGAACACAATAAAGGCAAAAAAAATAAATGGAATAAAACACACAAACATTTTAATACTTTGAAACATTTAATTTAGAACACAACCGCTGTTGATACATACACAATGCTTAGCTTCAACACATTTTATGTCATTTCTATTTTAAAAGCAAAATAATGGCATGGGAATTAGGAATTGGAAAATACGTTGTTTAATCTATGTAGACCAGATGGAAAAACTACCATAATGAACACTTCTGGTGAAGCGCTTGTTCTTGTGAAGGAGTTGAGAGGTCAAACTTGGAAGATCCATTACATTCATATGGAGTACCGATTAGCACTATATTGGTAAGAATCCAAACTATCACTTTAACCAGTGGGGTGCTACCTCTCAACATGGTAGATTCTTAAGTGTTAGCACGGTGCAAACAAGGTGTACGATTTTGGTGTTTATGTTCTTATCACTTCACTGGGAAGTTGACCTGAAGGACAAGCGAGCAAAAAATGATACTTTATTATACTATAGTGTGCCCAGAACTGTAACTTCTTTTTCCTTGGATTTTCTGTTGATGAAGGTTGAGCAGGTCCATTCAGCCATGGTGGCTATCACTCTTCACACTACTTACCCAGCTTCCATTTACTCAAAGCCAAAATGAAAATCAAATGTACACACTTTCTTAAACTGACTATTGGTTGAGTCACTATTGCATTCTAATCATGGGTGATGAAGAGCAGAAAAATGGACATTATTGCTTTAACAGTGTCATTTATCCTCCATGGTTTCACTAATGTGCCACAGTTAATGCTGCAGTGCCGGACTGCTGTCCTGTCCTCACTTGGAGGGCATGTCGATCGCTTTCCCTGTGCTCCCCACCAAGGTCGCCCACCCCCTTGTGGCAGCTGTGGAAACAATAGACACGCAGTGCGGTGCCGCTCACTAAAACAAACACCCACCGCACAGCACAGCAGCGTCCCGCTCTAACCAGCTCTGTCTGAAAGAAGTACAGGGAGATACTGTTCCAAACCCTCTGGTGTGTGTGTCTCTGTGTGTGTGTGTGTGTGTGTGTGTGTGTGTGTGTGTGTGTATGTGTGTGTGTGTCAAGATGGGCTGACAGCTGTGTGAGGAGAGAGAGATCATCCAATAGGAGGGAGATGAGAGAGGGGTCACTGGTGAAGCAGAAAGAGTG
>OMKZ01032994.1:2843-13283 GCA_900302535.1 Neoniphon sammara | reverse complement strand
CGGGACCCCGCTCCCCCCCATCCAGGACATAGCAGACAGCCGCTGCCTATCCAGAGCCCACCGGATCCTCTCCGACCCCACCCACCCCCAGCATGGACTGTTCTCCCCCCTGGCGTCTGGCAGAAGGTTCCGCAGCATCCGCTGCAGAACAGCCAGACTCAGAAACAGTTACTTCCCCCTGGCCATCAGACTGCTCAATGCCAAATAACCCCACCCCCCCGCACACACACCCACACCCACACACCCCACGGACAATACCAGAATATCTTTCTGATGGACAACATATTTCTCAGTGCATATTTTTCATTAGACAATTCATTTTATGTGCAATATTTTTATGGAGGTATAGTTTCTTCAGGCCCAGGGTGTGTAGCCCAGTTCCGGGAGACACCCCTGAGATGAGGAGAATTATTACCTAACCCCAGCTGCTACAATGTTTCTGTTTACACTGTTTATTGAAATTACGACGTTTCTGCTGTTTACTGTGCTGCTTACACTGTTTATTCTGTTGTTTACACTGTTTATTCTGTTGGTTACATTCTGTTTTACCTATTTATTCTCTATTGCACTCATTATTTAGCTCTTGTCTTTTAGCACTAGTTATATAGACTATATTTAATTTTTAAACTGCCCCACAATTACATCTCTGCTGTAATCCGGAAGCCAAGCAACGACATTTCATTGCCAAAATCTCACTGCTGTGTTTTTTTGTACAATGACAATAAAGAAAGTCTAAGTCTAAGTCTAAGTCTAAGTCTAACCATAGTGCCCTCTTGTGTACACAGTGGGTACTGCAACCCTAGTTGGGTGCAACCCTAGCTGCCTGGGACTTGCTCGCTCTCTTGTGGACACAGTGGAGATTGCAACCCTAGACACTCTCTGTTGGCGCCCTCCTGTGGCTAGGAGGAGACTTGCAGCTAGGGTTAGACGGGAAAATTCCATCAAAACTTTCACAAAAGTGACACGGGAAACTTATTCCAGTTGACTCAGAATGGCCTGAAACGTGCTCCTAGACACTTTCTCAAGTATTGATTTGGGACTCAATACTTGGTCAAAATTTCACATCCAATTTCAATGGTTGTCTATGGGACCTACATGAAGGAAGGCTCCTAGCCACTTGGGACCTTGGTCTACTGGGGGATTTCCAGGGGCGCTGAACACGCTGGTCTTGGTCCTGTGGCTCTACCACCTTGCCTTCACGAGATATAGCAAATGTCACATCCTGCTATTTTTTGCAATTATAGTAAGTTCTGACACCAAATCGACTCAGAATGGCCTGAAACGTGCTCCTAGGCACTTTCTACACTTAGAACAATTTCACAACATTTTTTGATAAACCCTAACCCTAGGTTGATCCTCGGACCAAACTTGTAGAGCTCGATGCGCTGAACACTCTGGTGAAGTTCCCATGTCTCTACCCCCTTCCATTCCGGAGATATGAGACTTTGAAATTATACATGAATATTAATAAAACATAATGCAACAAAATTAATAATCGGCCCTATCGGCTCAGGGCCGGATCAGGTACCCATCCAGGTGACCTAACCCTGACCCTAAAGCTGCCCATACCACTGAAATTAGAGATGAGATACGCATAAATCCTTAAGGCTATCACTCCTAACACCTAACCCTAACCCTACTATTCATTACACTCTGTACAAGTCTACAAATAAAAAAAAAACAAACAAATAAAAACAAAAAGAAAAAATACGTGGACATTGACCATTTATTTTGTATACTGGGGAAACCAAGACAAACATCTCAGATTTTGAAAAATAATCAAATATTTTGCTGATCATCACGCCTTTATTGTCTGATGTGCTCTTCTTTCTCTTCTTCCTCATCCTTCATGTCTCCATCTCCCAATGATTTCAACCTGAGGCAACACAGGACAGACTTAAATGGACCAGCGCTGTTTGTGACCACTAAAGCTACTATAGTGCACATTAGGAAAATCAGGCCCCTATGTTGTTTACATCATGTTCCTTCAGCAAATGTGAGAATGGTACCAAAGTAATACAGACACTGATGTAAACAGCTAAATAAGGCTTTGCAAATGTCTTTGGAGGTAGGAAAACCAGACCCTGGAAATCTACACAGGTTTGATCCAGATTATTTGCATTTGGTCCAGATTCACTGCAAGTTCACCCACTATTTCTGTGGAGGTCAGAGGTCAAAGGTCAAAAATCAGACTGACCTGAGCTGCTGTTTGTCACAGAAGGTGCCAAAAGACTGAACCTCTGACTGGAAAAAACTCTGGAGGACAGACAGACAACAAATGGTAGACTGGAAAACAGGAAGACAAGCAGAGGCAAAGAAGACAAATAGGAAGACAGGCAGACAGAGAGACAGGTAAACAAAAAGGTAGGTGACAGAAAAAAGATAGTACATAGTAATAATAGTAGTAATAAGTAACAGTGTCATTAACATTAGTGGCAATATTAGTATTAGTATTAACTGTACTTACTACTACTTCTAATAATATTTGTGCTTCTGGTTACCAATTGTAGTAGTAGCTTTGCCTCTTACTAGATACTTGCTAAGCTGGTACTGTACTAGTACTAGTAGTGACAATAGTAGTATTAGTATCAGTAGTACCAGTACTTGTGACTCTATGGTACTCAGGCTAGTTGAGCTTTCCACCAGTTGACTCAGCTGACTCATGACTTTTCTCTCAAACGTCTGCAGCAGGAGCAACCTGTTCGCGCACGCGCACACGCACACGCACACACACACAATGACAACAGGACAAAAAGATGCACATATGAACACTCATGTTTTATTTACTTCAAGTCCCACATGTGTATGTGTGCAGCAGCAATAACAATGTCCTACTTTTAGTTGCCAAAAATAAGAAAAGGAGGTACTGGGTCCATCCAATTTTGGAGAGGCTGAATCATTTGTGTTTCAGACAGTATTTCAGAATGTCAGTGAAACAGTTCGAGGCCCTTTTGGAGATGTTAGCATGAGATGTTACCGTGACCCAATCAACCCTAAACAATGACTGGCAGTTTGCCTGAGGGATGTGTTCCATTTTTACTTTCAATTCAAAATTTCTTGGCAGCCCTGCTTTTGCTGCCCTACAATGTACAAGATCAATGTGGATTGTGCTTGGCTGCATGCTGTGGATGACAATGTTTCTCTATAGCATAAAAGTAAACACACACCATTTTATCCAGGCGATGGCTACGGTAACGTCCTTAAATAAAAACAAACAGCTGCACACTGATAGCTCCATGGAACTATCAGTGTGTGTCATGGCCCATGAAGATAAGAGGACAAATGGTTGGTTAAATCAACACCAGCCCCCAACACACCCACTCATAACATTCATCTCCATCCCATCACGTCATGACAATACCAAATGCACGCTGGCACACACCTGCACACAAAGCAACAGACATGACAAAAAACAGAAATGTGTGTCACTTCTCTTAGACTTGTCCAAAGCATCTGTGGACCATGAGATTTTAAAACAAAGACTGCTTTACGATGGTTTAAGTGTCTCTCTGGTAGATCACAGTTGACTGATACTCTCATCTCTGATGTTCAGGCCCATCTTCTCTAGAATTAATGTCAACAGTCTGTATGATCAAGTGTCTGATGCAACTCCCTCTTTACGCTGATGATACGATCATTTATTGTTGTGCGGATATTTCAAACTACCTCAGGCATGAACCAAGTTGGGGAAGAAGGCTTTTAGGTTCTGTGCCCCTTTGAACTGGAACCTGCTGCAAAATGAACTGAAACTTCAGGAGCTTGTTACTCTGGACGAATTTAAAGCTCTTATAAAAAGACTCGGGCACAGTCTCTATTCACTGATGTTTGTGCTTTTCTTAAAGTTTGACATGAATCTCATACTGTAGATGTGTTTTTATTTATTGATTTATTATTACAATTATTACATCTGTGTTTTATCTGTGCTGCTGCCTTGTGGCCAGGTCACACTTGAAAAAGATTTTGCATCCCAATGTGTCTTTACCTTGTTAAATAAAGCGTTAATAAAATGAATCATAAAAAAATGTTCTGTTAAACACACATCAGGCCTTCACCAACAAGCAAATTATTTTGTCGACACGGTGACATCAGTGAATGTTACAGCTGTTGTCATGGCAACAGGAGCCACACAGTAATGACTAATAACTAATCACCAATAACCAATTGCTATTTAGAGAAGCAGTATCTCAGATATTATCAACCAATAGATGTTTAGAGGGTTATCTGTTAATTAATGGCAGTGCCTGTAATGTCTGCCCACAGCTGTGGGAAAAAGGCCTCACCTGTGGTGCTGCACAGCTCTGAGGAGGGAGGAGATGTGCTGCTGACATTCACTGAGAGACTGAAGAACCTCGGCTTCAACCTTCTGCCAACAGCACAATGGAAGTTAGATTCTTTTTTTTTTTTTTTTTTGCTGAATACAACATAAAAAAATACTGGCTCCAGTCAAAATAATCCCATAAAAATTCCAATCTGGTCATTTTGACTGTGAAACAAGTTTTGACAAAGTTTTTCTACTATGTTAAATTTTATTATTTGATTTATTGTATAATCGCCCACTTGGTCGGCACCTGTTGCACTCCTGGCGGGCCAGGAAGGGGCCCCCTCTCTCTGTGGTCCTTCCCAAGATTTCTTCCCTTTTTCCCTACCTTGGGTTTTTTGGGGAGTTTTTTCTTGCCCGTTATGAGGGTTAAGTCAGGGGGTGTCGTCCTGTTTTGTTTCTGTAAACTGTGGGCCTGTAAAGCCCTTTGAGACTGTGAACAGTGATTTTGGGCTCGAAATAAACTTGAACTTGAACTTTGAACCATCACCAAAATGTTCTTTCACCAAACTACAACCATCAGCTTATAAACTAGTGCAGAATGATCTGCCTAACAGTGACTGCAGGTAACATGTTAATGAACACAATGAAAATAGTGTGTGTGTGTGTGTGTGTGTGTGTGTACTAACAGTTGAGTGTTCTTGTAATTTGGTTTTGAAGGTTTTGAAGGCAGCCATGATGCCTGAACTCAGCTCCTCCTCTGACTCCGCCCACCCAGCCGGCAGCTCTGAGGACGAGGACAGGAATCAATCACACACACACACACACACACACACACACACACACGAAGGCTCTGGCTCTACAAAATGTTCTGGTTCTGAACAAGAACAAGAACCCATCAGCCATGTACACTATTAGATAATGACTATTAGATGTGCCACAGTTACATCACTTCCTGTTAGACCTGAATTTCACATTAAGGTGTTCTTTTTTGTTTCTTTTTTTTAAAACATGGTGATCTCTACACTGTATTTTCTCAGGCTCATGTCCTGCTGTGATGCTTCCTCTAGTGGGAGTTTGAGGGATTGAAGCTCCTGATGGATAAGAAGGCGGGGCATCAATATCATAAATACGTGTATTAGATTCCCATTATATTCCCATAAAACATATTCCCATATATTATACTCCCACCCTTTGCATTATACCCTTTGGTAGAATAATTATGTAATTATTATACCAAAGGGTATAATGCAAAGCGTGGGAGATGTGGCACGCTGACATGGGAGCTGTATTTAAATGAGGTATACATACAGGTTTACATCACATGTTACACCAACAACTCAGCTGCAGATTCAACAAGAAGCAAAATGGAAAATGTAAATGCTTACACTGCTCAGGTGGCACATTACAACACAGCCCTCAGAAAGTCGGTGTTCTTTATGGCATTCTGTATCTTGCTGTTTTTGCACTAAACTATATATTGATTACTATTTGTAATTAAATTATTTACATGTTATGCTGATCAGCTGAATTAACTACAATCGTACATATCAGTACCTTCTTGAAAAAGCCCCAAAAGAAGAAATTTCATCTCAAAAACATTGTGGCACGAGTAAAGCACTGAATAGAAATATCAAAAGATGGCATAAAAATCAATACATTCAAATAGAACAGAATCAGTTTGTGATGTTTTGTGAGTTGGAGAGAATAAAGGTGACAGTTTAAATACACTGATATGTTAAAACCTAAAAATTATGAGCTTCTACTTTAAATTGACAATTCATGTTGCTACCAATGAAAGGTGATGTCAGAGCAAGACTAGGATTATTATAGGAACTGGTTAACCATGACGGCGTTAGCATCAAATGCAACAAACAGATCACAACATTTAAAATCCCTAAAATAAATTAGGACAGCTACATAAAGATTGTGATCACCATCCATCCAAAATGTCTGGGTGAATGAAACTCTTACAACTTTTTTTTTAACATTAGAAAATGTAAATTATTAAATATTGTAGGCCTAAATTCACAGTCCTTTCAGTATGTTCTCTAGATGCTACTGAATTATATTGGAATTATTAAAGAAATACTACAGGAGGGAAAGAGAGAGTGTGTGTGTGTGTGTGTGTGTGTGTGTGTGTGTGTCCGACGTCTTCTGGCTACTGATCACTGGCATCGTGAAGGTGCATTACCTCTTCTGTATTTTCACATATGAACATTGAACATTGTTGTGTTGTTGATATCACTTACAGGTGTGAATTTGTGGCGCAGCTTCCTCAGATCAGACTACTGCGCATGTGTGTTCAGTCAATTTTAGCGTTTTCACCGTTTTACTGTGGACGGACAACTTTTCGAAAATGTTCTGAAAACACGAGTGTGGACGGAGAAAAAAATGTACACGGCGCCTCGGTCTGGACTCTTGCCTTTTGGTGCCACGTCAGGCCATGGTCCTTCTGGTTTTGACTCTGCCTTCCTCTTCTGCAGCGGCTCCGCCTCAGCAGGTTCTGAAATGTAAACAACATAGAGCCACGGGGAAAAAATAAAACTCTGATCAGAAAAATGACATCTGGATATGTTATATGGCTGTGAACTGGAGGGGTCACTCAGACAGACGATACAGGAACAATAATGTGTGCAAAATCTTTCCATCAGTTCAATCTTTCAGCGTGACTCAAGGTCAAAGGTCATGTGACCGACAGAAAGGTCATATGACTTTATATTAGTGTTTAATTGTAACTATATGCAAATCTTTCACCAATTCATTGATATGGCTATTACAAATATTCCCAAATGTACTAGCATTGGGCCCAAACTTTGACCTCACCCTGTGACCTTTGACCTTTGACCGATTCTTCTCAAACCCCAATCAGTTCTTCCTTTCCTGACTCTTATCACTTTCATCAAGTTTGGCACAAACTGTTTGAGTTTTGCTGTTCATATTTAGAGAAATTTATTTGTCCTGAAACTGATCTCAGCATTTCAACATCACAAGAGCCAATCAGCGGACACTCTCTCTCTCTCTCTTTCTCTCTCTCACTCACTCACTCACACACTCTCACACACACACACACACACACACACACACAACCCCCATTTGTATTTGCAACCAGACCCAATCTGTAAAAACAGATTTAAATGAGAAATCAGAGGCGGGGGTGGTAAGTTTTTTGTGACAGTAGGAGAGAGAGGGAGTGACAGAGAGAGAGAGGGAAGATATTTTTCCTCTTAAAATCTTATCCCTGAAGTTAAACCACCGGGTAAAACACTGGTTTTGTTATGCAGACCTAAAGTCTGCTGGGAACTCTGTTCAGAACATCTGATGTTCCGGTCTGCAGCTGAGTTCTCCTGAGTTCTCATGGTTCTCCCCTGGAAAAGGAGTTGTGTCTTGTCCTGGTGAGGGTTAGCAGGATACCTGAACTCCTCTGGGGTCTCGAGACCCCCACAGACTGTACGTTTTTTCCCAAAATGTGAATCTTTTGTCGTTCAAATTGTTAGTTTATTTTATTTTTTATTTTTGTACCCGGAACAGAGACAGAGTGAGACCTCTTCCCTCTGCTCCACTGGACAGAGCATGTGAGCCTATCTTGGCCTGAACTCCGGTGGGAGTGATGCGGTCTGAAAGCAAAGCATTTCCAGTGAAGGTCTGGAGCGGATCCGAATTTCTGTGCGTCACTGAGCTTCATCGTCACGACTGGACAGGCAAACCAGTCTGACGCAGTGAACCTGAAATCTTCCAGTCTGACACCAACTGCAGTCAAGATTTTAGGAGACTCGTCTCGTACAACGTGACATGGAGCGATATCACAAAAGACAAATTACCGTGTGAACAGACAATAAAGTTTCATCTTACCAGCGAGGGTAAGAAGAACCACGTGACCATCAGTTAGGTGCATCAGCTGCGGCGATGAAGATTAACGGGGATCTCTCTGAGGTTTTTGGATCTATAAGCATATTGACACAATCATATTGATCTGATATGCTTGTTGTTGATCTGTCCTCACATCAAGAGCCAAGATGGCTGGAAAGGCAGCGCCTGGCAACTGAAAGAGCCTCCCAGCCAATATCCACAATATTCAAATGACATGAGAAAGTTGAGAGATGCACCCTTTTAAGACAATTTTTAATTGATATCAGTTTTTGTGTGTGTGTGTGTGTGTGTGTGTGTGTGTGTGTGTGTGTGTGTGTGTGTGTTCTTTATTATGTTGTCTGGTTCCTTTTTATGTCCCTGAATTATTTTTAAATCGGGTTTAATAAAACCTGGGTTACACTGTTGCATGAAATTTGTTTCTAATTTTAATTCTTGACTGTCAAATTCCACAAAATTATTTTCAGTTTAGTTCTTTATGCACATCCACACCGATCAAGTAGAATCAAGGTGAACTGATCTGTTAACAGGGCTTGAGATGATGGATGACTGTGGCTGGTGGTTTTCTGAAGTCACCAGCCACTCAATTTTCTCCAGCCAAAGTCTCCTGCACAAAGGTAACTGGAGACTGGAAGCCAACTGAGGAAATGATCAAAAGGTGCAGTATGTTTCAGATACTGTCTCATGTCTCCACAGTTTATTAGCTTCAGCACAGGGAGGGAGCGCTTGTTTTCCACCCTTGTCTGTCCTGAGTGGGTGGTGTGCTGATGGCTGCTTCATAATCCTGACATAGTATTTTTTTTTTTTTTTTGAGAAAATGCATGTTTGATTATGCTGAAACATCAGCAGAGGTCCAGCCTAAATAAAATGTGGACGTTACATTAAACAAAGCACTGAACCACTAAGATGTTTTCCAACACTGTTGGAATCATCTTCTTCCATCGTCCATCTCTACTGTAGAGATTCCTCTTGAGTTGCAGGGGTTAATTTTCACTTAGGCATTTGATGTTATTAATCTTAACCAGCAGCCTTTTTGTACAAAGTGTGCTGCTGTGAGATCAAAGAGCCAGAGGAGGAAAGAACAAAGAACATGAAGGAACAAACAATGAAAGAAAAAAGTAAGAAAGTTTCCCAACCTGCGTTTGGAGCTTCTCTCTTCCTGTTAGCGCTGAAGACAGCCTGCAAAACAGAAACCAAAATGTCCATTCCCGTTATAAAAAGTCTTGACATAATCATCATTACTTTTCATCTTATTGTGACCGAGCATATTAAATATTTAGTTGGTTAATTATCTTAAAGTTATATAGTTGTATTTCGATGTCACAGTGCTGCAGGGACCAGGGAGCAACTACTGACTGGTTTGTCTGGTTGACCAGTTAAACTGTGACAGAGACCCAAGACTGAACCAGGGCAGGTAATAAACCACTGGACACTGCTGAGTTTGAACTCAGGCTGGTCTACAAATACAGGACAAATCATATTACTTTACTTGGTAGTCTTATTATCGTTTTGCTGTGCTGTTTACCTGTTCTGAAGAAAAGCTGTTCACTCCACTCACAACTTCCTGTTCAACTTCCTGTTCCTGTGTGCTGTCTAGGGCCATCTCTACAATACCTGAGAGAGAGAGAGAGAGAGAGAGAGAGAGAGAGAGTTTGACTGTTTGACCTCTGACCTCACACACACAGAGCTGCTGTTGGGTCTGATGTTGAAACATCAGCACTGCCTAACTAATTAACCCAGCTGCACAACCAGGATGCTAATTAACCTAGCTAGCTAACATGCTAACTCTCTGATCAGGTTAATAAACCACCAGTCTGACCTGAGTCCATGTCTGCGGGTTCAGGGGTGGAGCTTCTGATTGGGTCCGACACAAACGCTACTCTGTTTCTCTCTGGAGTCTGTGGGGAGAGAGACAGGAGGACAGAGAGAGAGAGAGAGAAAGAGAGAGGGGGAGAGAGAGAGAGAGAGAAAGAGAGAGGGGGAGAGAGAGAGAAAGAAGGGGGGGGGTTGATTTTACAAAGCCCTTTATTAAGCCCTACAGAAAGTACACATACAAATGACCTCATCTACCTTGTGTCTCAACTGCAAGTGACAAAACAAAGAAACAAACAAAAACAAAGGCAACAAGCCAGCAGTCACAGACAGAACTGTCCTGGTTACTCCAATTAGAAGGAGAAAACGAGCTCCTCATCGCCCCCCACGGAGCACAGAACTCCCCTACAGCCCATTTAAGGCTGAAAACCTCCAGATCATCCGCCATGTTGGAGAAGGCGTGCTCCGCCCTGAGCCGAGCCTTCAGCAGGCCTGTCAGGACC
>OMKZ01032974.1:0-25440 GCA_900302535.1 Neoniphon sammara | reverse complement strand
AACAAATGCTTTCCGTGATCAAGTCACAGAATGAAATAAGCCAACCCAGAGTCTCTTCTGAGCATGCTTGTCTTACAGTTGTGTTCACACTAGCATTGCCAATGAACATTCCCAGGAAATTCACTGGCTCTTGATGAGGGGAAAGTGCTGGATCAACTTTTCTGGGATATTTTCCGGAGGCAACATGTGTGAAAGAGGCTACACACATATACATACTCTGAGTGGGTCACAAGACAGGAGAAATGCCTGCACTTGATAAAGACAAAAGCAAGCTATGTACTCCCAGGTCAGAGTCCAGGACCAAAGGGACCTGTCAATGTGGGACATGGTGACAGGTCACCACAGTAATCAGCAAACAGTGCGCACGCACACACACGCACACGCACACACACACACACACACACACACACACACACACACACACACACACACACACACAGGAAGTAGTATGCAAAACAGCCCCACTTCATGCTCAACACACACGAAGGCAAACACTCACACACGCAAACAGCAAACATACACACACAAAACTACAACTATAACACATGACACTGTTAAGCTTAAAATTGCTTGTGTAAGCCTCACCCCGGTTTACCCAATGTAACTCACGAGAGACTGAAATCCCCAGGCATGTCTGAACAAGATAGAATAGAGAAGGGAGGGCTTGAATGCAAACTATAAACTCACATGGCGACCCGTTGAAACTGTTGTTGTGCCTCCGTGAGTTGCGCACTCCCCGGAATTTGCCTAGGGGAGCACTGGGCTCAAAGTGATAGCCTACTGGGAGTCAGGAGTTTCTGAGCAGCCTCACGCTTTGCTGGCTAAATTCTGATGATAGGGTGATAATGTGGCAAGTTCTCAGAAATCTACAATGGTTTCTTAGAACAGTTATTCATGGGACGAGTGGGAAAGCAGGTGCACCTTTATCAAGACTCTTTTGACAACAGTGTCTTGAGCCCAACTGCCATGAGGGCAGAAGAGGCCCTTGAGGCGATGGTTAATCCTAGCTGTGTGTAGAATGTTGCCACCACAACCAGCACCTAAATCTGTTACAAACTCCAGAGCACCACTCTGACAAGTGACAGACAGCTGAACTCTATGTTTTAACACCTTGCACTCCCTGGAGAAAAAAAATTATAACTTTATGATTTAAAAGTGAGTCACAAAGTGGTCACGCCTATGTTTACCTGCATCAAGGAGGAACGGGAACCATGAACAGACAGTCTGAGTCAGGCTTGTGGTAGTCTCCGTCTGGAATAATTAAAGCAGTGTTTTTCAGAGGGATATTACTGCAGTCCCCTGAGATATACAGGCCCCTCTCCTTGGATTGTAATACTACTGAAACTGACTCACAGAACAGCACAGGGACAGCCTTTTCCTTAAGGCTGGAGGAGGAGGCAAGGTACTCTGTCAGTCCACAACTCAAACAAGGTGAGAGATCTTATAGATTGCTTGATAAGTATTTTTTTTTTAATGTGTAGGCCAAACCATTCAATGTCCAGATATATGACAGTAAGTGATACAAAAAGGTCTTTTATTTGGTGACCAAATGTAGATCAAAATAAGACATACAGGGCATACCAAGAAACACTTTATAAAGACACTGCTTTAATAATTGCTTGTAAAAACATCCCTGCTGTTATAGACCACATGTGGGTGGACTGTATTTGATCAAGCCTAGAAATAGATTGGGGCTTAAAAAAAAAACTCTATAAATGCAACACTCCTACCCAACAACAGACACACATGCACACACAAATCCTTAGGGCTGCCTGCCTGCATACCATGGGTGCGTCCAGCCACTGCATACCTTCAAGATTCACTACAACGCAAACCTCACCTAGCCTTTTTCACACCCCATTAATCCGTTCAAAACAACAGTAAACATCCTCAGAGAGCACGTGTTATAAAGCGATGGAACATCAAAAGATATCTGCGCTAAGTATTACCGACAAATGGTTTAGCACTAGTGTTCACGCTTTGACACAAGGCCAAGGTTGTACTGAAGGGTTTTATGAGCCTTAAAATAAAGCACACTGTTGATGTTTCGGCAGACACACACGTCCTCATTTTCCCCCAAGTCAGTACAACAGGCTACCTCTCCCTGCTCCCAGGAGACACTAGCTGATCTTCTGGCGGTACAGCTGTTGCTTTTCTTGTTGTTCTGGTTTGCTGTCTCCATGCAAAGGGCGCTGCAGAGGGAGGTGAGAGAATATGTAACCCGGCCTGTTTCCCTGGACAGCAAACACCCCCCTACGCACACTCACACGCGGCAAAGCCCACTTATCACACTGCTTTGCTGCCTCTGAGTGAGCACAGATAAACAGCGTGACGATCAAAGGCCTTCGATTGCGCTTAGAGTGAGGGCACGATGGGACATGGGACGATCTTTCTCTGGAAAGGACTGAAAGAGACCAGGCCTTGCAACGTTAGAAATGGGAGTGAAAAGAGGAAGAGGAAAAACAACAACAGGACAAAGACCAGGCTGTGTTGTCCTCTCTGTAGCCTGGCAGCTTGTTTCCTTAAACTTGACACAAAATCAATATCGGCAACTGATCAATTCAATTCAAACTGTAAGAAACTATGTCAGATAACACAGACATTTGACAATAATTTGAAAGACTTAACGGGTGGGAACACAAAATATTGTTTCACTGGTGACCAAATAGCCTTAGGTAAGACAGATTCACAACACAAACAAGTGTTCCTGCCAACAACATGGTGTAACACTTCATCTGGTGTGTGGGGACCACACAGATTCCAATTAAACAAAAGGAATCTCATTTAACAAGATTCAAAAATCAAGCCTCACATTTGCAAGTCAAATCTAGTGTAATTCCTCAACTAACAAGAGGGGAGGTGGGCACGGATGGAGGCAAAATGTTCTATGCAAGGTGAGTGAATATCCAGTTATGCGTTGGGGACCGAGCAGTTGGAACATTTACCCACTACTTGAACATTCTCCTGGTGTATCAATGCATTACCAAACAACCACTGACAGGCATCCATCCAGAACATCCACAGATGTGATGTCGCAAGATGGACTCAACTTACAACAAATAGGCAGCGCACACATGATTTTTTATCAATTTACAGTTGAGGGTTATATTTTTGAAGACGCTGCTTAGTCAGTATCCCCTATAAATTTCAAATAATCACTTAATCCCTATTCATCTGCCAGAGAACATGCCAGTGAGATCTTTTGTTTTGTAATATGGGTGTAGGGACTGTCTCTAGCCACCTCTGAGCTCTTTTAATGAGTCATAATCACGTGTCACAAATCTAAATCGGCTCCTGTCCAGAAGGTCATCTCCCTGTCTGGCCAGACATAGGCTACCTCCTGACTAAACACAGGTACTCGCTGTGTTACTGGAAAAGGAGATTTAGCAAAAAATTAGCATGCCAGCCACAGGCCTACAGCACTACATCACAACAATGATCACTCTCTTAACATATACTGCATTCCTTCAACATTCACATTCAGAACTATTCTGTCACACTGTCATCAGCTTCCTCCTGCGGTGTTATAGCAGTATGTAAGTTTATGGGGACAAAGACTTTAACATTAAGGTGTGCAGCACTGACAAAAGCATAAGGTTTTCACCATCTATGTGTGCAAGATTAAAGTAAATGAAGTCAGAAACATGCAACGGAAGTCAATTAAGAACAAACTCTTATTTGTCATTACAAAAGACTTGATAAAAAGCTTTCAGAGGCAAAAATGATCAAGAATAAGTCTCACTGCAAGAGGCATAGGGCCAAAAGCAGAGAGGCCCATGTGAGACGAGATTGCCTGCTCACATTCATGCCGAGAGGTGCGGAGTCCCACTGTGGCATCAATCCTTCTGACATTTGGAGACTAACTTGGCCTTCTGACAACAGCATCAGGGGATGCCTGTTGTCATACCAACAATCATCTCAGGGGTAGCAACAAGTGCTCCTGCAGGGCCTTTTGGTGTCCCTCGTGAGGAGATCAGAGGAGAGCAGTGGCGCTTCTCTTTAAACATTTACAGAGACAAGCTGAAGGAGCAGCAGGAGGTGCAGTGTTAAAGAGATCCATGGCTCAGAGTAGATGGCTGCCTGTATGCACTGATCTAAGAACTGTCTAACCTCTGAATTCCAACTTGCTCACAAGAGATGTAAAATATCACCAGTGACCTTAGATCAGCTCCTGGGGGCAAATCCATCCTTTTAAGACCATGGCCACAATGAACACAGTAGCCTGAGGTCATGCTGTGAGGAGGAGCCACACATTTCAAGGTTTTAATAAAGTGCTGAGGGAAATGAAGGAAACGCCACACATCCTCCAGTGAGAAACAAAACGGTGGCCAGGCAATAGGAAAACACAGCAAGACTATTCATGTACCTAAACCCAGTATTTTCTAGACCAAAGAAGCACCTCAAAACTAGAACACTTTGATTAAAAAAAGGTGTGTATATATCAATAACAACAGCTTTTACTATAGTATGTTTTGTTTGAGGACTGTTTTTCACCTGTAAACTATGGCTCCAATAGCTGTGGCTAAACAAGGTAGCTGTAAACACTAATGACAATGGGGGATCCTATTCCTACCTGTTGCTATAGTTTCAGTGGGCAGCCTTGCAGCATCATCCAGAAGAGGTGTCAATCTGTCACAGACATTGCCAGGGCTACCTAGCCCGTGCCTTTGCTTTATTGCAGTGCTGTGGCAACAACAGTAAACAAACACAGTGCCAACCTAGGCACGATTCATTAACTAACACACAGTAATAGGAAAACACAAGGTGCCCATAGCTACTGATGCATAATTAGATATGGCTATTCACTTAATGGCTCAAAATAATAATAAAAAAAAAGAGGTAGGGGCATCTAATCCTATCTTTGTAATTTGGGCCAATCTCAACCCAACAAAATTGCTTAGGGGCCAGGGGGCTTAGCAAGCTAGCACACACTAAAACCAAAGCTTGTGTTCTCATTGCAGCTAGACACCCAGGGGCATAACCAGGTTTAAAATAAAAATTAAATGGGCAAATCTGTTAAGCCAGTCACTGTGGAACAGGACCTCTTCAACTCCACCTTTCAACATTCAAGCACCCTGTGGTCAGACGGGCTGGGTGCCAGCAGGCAACAACATGGGGCTTCTTCTCCCCCACTAACTCTCCCTGGCTTCAAGTTACTGTACATTGGGTTCACCTTTCACAGTTACGGTAACCAAGGCTGAGGACTTCCCTTTTTGTCACACTTGCTTCTATTTATGCCACTGAGGAACCACCCTTGTTTGTGTAAAATGTCACATACTGATACAGCTAGATTTAGCCCTACTACTCCACAATGCCATCCTGAACATCATCTAGCCATGAGTACAACCTGGCAATTTAGATGTAGCTACCACTATTAGCCAGACCAGATCAGCCAGATCTTGAAGATGACTCATACACTGCTCACTGCCAATAGAAACCCAAAGAAATGCAATGTGGACACTCCAGGTGTGGATCCAATTGCAGCTTTACAATCCTTTATCAAACAAAAAATTAAAACTGCAATTACTTTATGCTTATGTTATGCTGTTATTACATAGACAGAAATGAAGAATGGCCCACAATAGTTTCATTCCAGTACTGGCTTGATTTCAACACAACTTACAACCTACATTTGACACAGAAGGTGCCCAATGCAGGCAACAATTAGCGTTTTGCTTTACAGATTACAAAGATGAATAGAAATATGTGTAAACTACTTAGAAAATGCACACACAAGCAGTGTGAGTGTGACATGCACTGTGGCATCTAATGAATGAGGGCCTCCCACTGCATGGGCCTGCCCTTAGCTGCAGGCTGTGCTTTATCTGGACTATGTGGAGCTAGGCTATTTCTAGATTGGACTCTGGCATCATGTGTCAATTACCTTTAATATAAAGCACACCACCAGCAGGAGTGACCTACTTACACAATAAAATGTGAATGAAGTACAAACACTTAGAGTGTCCTGCCTTACTATGAAGGTTGTGAAAATGTATGGGATCATTTATTTATTTGGTACCTACGCGTGTCACTGATGCATATATTACACGGTTGGTGTTTTCAAGAGTGATGTTAGCAAAAACCATTAAGATCTTAATCTCTACATTAAATATTTATTTTGTAATTATAAGTCCATTCTGTTACTTTCCGTCATACCCACCAAACCCTCGGTTACTTCCAGTCATTGATTTAAAGGATGTAACCTTCAATATGTAGGCTCAATTTTAAATGCTATGGCTGAGCAGTCAATAAGAACGGTGTGCATTCATCTGTTAGTTAGGTTGTGTATATGATAAATCACATCACTTAAAATTACGGTAAGACGTAGCTGCAAAGGAGGGGCGTCCAATCAATGCGCCATGGAGGGCCAAGTGTATAGAGGTTTTCATTTCAACCAAAGACTACACCAGGTGATTTCACTGATTAACACACCTTCAACCAAAGAGGAGGAACTAATCAATAATACCACCAGGTGTAGTCTTTGATCAGAATGAAAATCTGTATACACTCAGCCCTCTGTGGCACATCATTGGACACATCTCCCCCAACGAGATGCTAAATGTGCCTGATCAAATAAATGCCTGAGCACAAAAGCACCAGTGCACTTATTTCAATGTATTCACTGGAGGACTTGGGTCCAGGTCATAATGTGATACTATTCACACCACATGCAACTCTGTGGCATTTGTAATATTGTTATTATATGATGTCATCCAATTCCAAACGTGGCCATAGTTTCTCAGTATGCCTTCCGAATGCTAGATTTGCCCGGGTGTAGTGAATACACAACTACAGAAATATTAATTTTTGACAAGTAAAACTATCTTTGAGTCCATTTGTTTTGCGTTAACTGGTTCAACATATAAGTCATTCACTCCTTTTGAAAGACACTACAAGCTCTAATTTATTTATGTGCCAGAGGAAGTCACCCCGCAGCAACTAATAAGCATGAATGCACAACTGGATTGCCTGCTATACCAGTTACTCATTGACTCATCCACCCCTGCCAGTAGGAGTGTTTTAAGCTATTCATTTACATTAGTTAGCCACTAGAAATTATTACCAGAGAAAGAGAGATTGAAACCATTGAAAGGTCATAAAATGAAAACTGAGAGGCATGGGAATGTGCTGCTGCCTCAGTGTCACAGCTGCTCTAGTCAACTTCCTCCCCTAGTGCATTTCCTCAATTTCACTTCGGTCCACATGGCTAAATGGTTGGGTGCTTTCTGTTTTTGGAAACCAGAGAGGACTAAATTATAGAGCCACCTAACCCCAGTGTTCGTCAGTTTTCTGTGTGGAAGACTGACTAATTTACTCAGCCAAAAAGGCTAGGCTAACATTAGCGACAAAAGACAGAAGTTTAATATATTAGACGGCATGGATTCTGTTGATAAACATCTGAAATGCCCGGCTGTTAGCCATCTCGTCCTCCTGTAAAAATGTTAGCAAAGCATCAGGTTCGAAAAGAAATGGGTCAACCGTTCGGTGGGTCAAGGTTTTTCACAAAGGGCGGAAAGCGGATAGCTCAGTCGTCAGCTAACGCTAGCTGACCTATGTAGCTACGTATGGTCAGAATATTGCTCAACACCAGTCTAACATCATTCTGAGTGGCATGGCTATTGGTTAAATTTCACACATTGAACACTACCACTGTCTTATCGTGAGTGAACGGAATTGCTAACGTTAACTGAAACAGTTTGCGGTTCAAAGTGTCAATGCTAAGCTAGGTGTTGCCCAAGCTGCCTGGCTTCACTGTTAACCATTGCCGATTACTGTACAGCTAATGCTACCATAGCTCTTGCTAAATAAAACTGTGGACAACCCAGAGCTTTGACAAAAACAACATAGCTCATGTGACATATTCCCAATCATTTACAAGAACCTGGAAAAACACTGTATTGTTGCCAGTGGTCGTAGTCAGTGTATTTTTCTTCCAGGAAATAGCCTGAGCCCTGACGTCAGGCTAACGTATCTAAGTTAGCACGCTAACTCGGTTCCGTCACTTGCTTTATCCAACGTTTTCTAACTATTCAAAAGTTACGCCAACGTTACCCAACTTAAGAGGTTATTTAACGCCTATTAGCAAAACAAAGCGGACTAACAATTACTCCTGTCAGTTTCGATGTTGCTTTACAAGACAGCCTACCTAGCCGAAGTTCCAGCCGTCCTGCTTTACTGGGCTAACGTTAACGTGGCTACAAACTAGCTCGCTTCCTTAGGCAGCCTCTTAGGTACTTTGCCTTGCGTTGTGCTTGATTAGCTTACAGAATGTTCGCCAACTTTTAATCTATCTACTGCGTGTCTACGGTGCTATTGTACAAAATGATGCCAAGGAATATCACCAAGAGGTAATTTAGTTAGTTAGCTTGGTACTTACAAAGAGCAGGCTGAACATTGAAATCCCGTGACTACCCGGAGAAAGTGGAGGGAGACCAGAAACCGCTGTCAGGTCGCCTTTTTGTTCCTCTTCAATGTGGCAGCTTGCATTCTCGTCGGTGCTCGGGGAACTGTTGTTGGGAGGAGCCTTCTCAGTTTATCGCTGCCTTCAAGAGCTGTCGGAAAAAATGGAAATGCGAGATGAGCGCACGTTAATGACCCAACAGTGCGGTAAACACAACTGGGAGAACCATTATTATCTATGCTACACCAGCTGAGATGTGACATTTAGGTGGAGGAAAGCATATAAGATGTATCACCTCGTGGTTAACAGTAATTTTCATGACAACTTTTGCTTAATAAATCAATTATTGCATGCTAGTTGCGCATTTACTCTCCATTCCCCATTGCCGCTTGAAAAACCGCCACAAAGACTCTCTTCTTTGTACGATTTAAGTATTTCGGACCAAAAGCACCAGGATGCAAATCAAGTTGTTTTATTAACGAGTAGTGTAGTTGCATGGAAGAGCTTACCGGAAGTACCCGAACGCATCATGGGATGTCTGGCGTCAGTGCAACGTAAGGAGTGTCCGGCTGGATGATGACAGCTCACCATGGTGACGACAGTTCTAGAAAATAACTACTGAATTATAATCCGCAGAACATTGTGACTTCGCTCAAGGGTTGTTTTGCAACAAAGATCTTGCCTGATGTGTTCATCCCAATCAAATACCACGTGGATGTGCTACCTAATAATGAGTCATCGCTGTGTAGGCCTAAAGGATGATCTTTACATGAGGTAAGACCTCTTACCCCATGTAAAGGTAAGACCAAAACTCAGGAGTATAATAGGAATATCATAATGATTTGTGGTTAGCGGTCGTTATGGGTGTGCTTGTCTTATGGCTACATTTAGAATAAAGTTACAGTAACCTTTCATAAATCAGTCTGCGATTGAATTGCGGTTATGCCATATTTATTACACAATGAAATTGTTTTTTGAGGCTTTATCTGCGGTGGACAAAGATTCCATGTCACATAATAGCGCACAGTTGCTCCAATTGTTGTTTTAGAGATTGGGAGTGTATCTTAATTGATAGTTAACACCAGTGAACTTCCGAGGACGAGGACTGACAGTTCAGAGAGCGTCTTTTCACACATTAAAGCCCTTCACTATATAATAGAATTACTTATCTCCCTCTAGTGTTCATTCATTTACCTGCAATAGGCTACTGCATAATTTGCCATGTAATGTGACACATGCAGAAATCTGACATCAAAAACTAAAAATTACATACTACTACTACTACTACTACCACCACTAACAGTAATAATAATAACAATAACAATTTGCAAGTGACTTCTACTGAAATTATTACAGTGATCTGCTAATCAAGTCCAGGTATAAACTTTACATCCAGTTTCTTTATGACATGCACACACAGTACATAGAAAATACACACAGGAGACAGACATACAAGAAAGTATTTATTGATGTGGTATCAATACAATCAAGTACTGTAGATTTTGTATAAGCAGACAAAACATTTTCAATCAAAAAGAGTGCATTTTATACCCAAATTCTATTGCATAGAGTGCACGCAATAGCCATGTATAAGACAAAAATCCTATAAGTTGATACATTGTACATTACACAAATAGAAAATAAAAGTCCACAAATAATCCTTCACAAACAACGCTAGAATGCTAACTACATGTTGTAAATGCTCTTAACTCATCAATGCTGTTAAATACCATTTATACGTTCTAGGCTTCGGTGGTCGGTTTTGGCATTCCTATTAAATTATCACAAATGTATAAATACATCTTCATTAATTTCATGTGCAAATGGGAATGGCCGTTTGTATTTATCGAAACTAAAACAAACAAATATCCCTTAAGAACCGAAGCAAGTTTTTTTTTCTTTCTATTTTTTTTATCAAGAAAAATATAAAACAATTAAAAGCAATTTGTGATTGAGACAGCACATGGATCTTACTGACACTTGTTAAATGATTTGCACACAGGGCAAACTCTGCAAGCAAGTGACATTGTCTATGAAAACATTAAGGACAGAGAGGCATAGCCACATGTAACTCAAATCGCCATTTCAAATGTCTAAAAGAAGGACACACACAAAAAAATGCAACATACAGTACACAACGAGTCTTACATCGTCTAGAAGACTCTCACAACAATAATGATACATAAACGATTGTAGGTGTGTTTATGTTATGAAACAGATAGGGCAAGAACAAGTGCATTGTTTGCATTACATAGATGTAAAATACTGATTAGGCCTTATCTTAGGACTGCTTTTCTAGAGCAACTTGAATTGCTGTTCTTTATGTATAGTGAGACAGTACTGGTCATTTCTATGAACATTGTTACTTTATTGCTACTATTGTAAATCAGTCAGACAGCATACATTCATTCTGATTGTGAAGATCAATGTTTGGCACAATCCTGTACATTGACATTCCACCATTAAGGTGTAAGGTAGTCCTAAATTCAGTGTAATGAAAGTGTTTGGGTGGCATCAGTTCTTGTCAGCCATGTGCATACACAATGCAATACCGCTTACAATGGAATCCTTTCCGAACTGATACACCTAAAGGCAAAGTAGACTACATCATAACTTCCAAATTTTCATTGTAAAAATATATCACTGTTGCCCCAATCTCTTGATTTCTCTTTCCTAACTTCTCTGTCACTGCAGCCCTTGATAAAAGATCACTGTGTAAAGGTTTTTACACTTAATACAATGTCTCTTTTGTTAGTGACTTGGTACAACACAGAATTATTGCACAACAATACACTCTCTGCCACTCATTTGACCAATATGAAAAATAACCTGCTCAGTAGCCAGGAAATAATGTCCAGAAAAAATTGCTCTTTTTATTTCATTATTGCAGTTGTTTTACTTTCTTTAATCCTCTATGATCTAGTCATTACACCCATCTATCACCTATTTCATAACAAGTTCCCTTACTTTGCAAAGGCACTGTTGGAGTGTTGTAATGTAAAGCTATAGGGGATTTTCTTATAAACCCAAAGGAGGCCAAAACATATTTGAAGTCGTAACTCTTGTGGAACATTGACTGGTTTGCAAGTTCTTCCGAAGTTTTTGTAACATCTCTCAAGTTTATTATTATCCTTGCTGAAGTGTTCATGACCTGAATGTCAAGGGGACAATGTGACCAATACATACATGCACCCACCCACACACTTACACACCCACACACACATTGGCAGGCATAATGGTACTAATTGAGCATACAAGCACACACACAGTGCTAATCTTTAATGTTTCATCCAACACAAATGAGTAAATACACCGCTCTCACCTCTGGCCCACCAACTATTCAAGAAATCTGGCAGAGATTTGTTAAATGTTATGCAACCTGTCTTTCAAAACAGTGGGCCTCAGTCAGTCCCTTTACTTATTCATGGAGTAGATGAATATTGATGCTCATGTCCTACTGAATGATTTGACATTATTCAGTTCTGAAAACATCCTGTCTTCGTTACCAGGGGTGTCCCATTAAGTTAAACAATAATTTGTCTGTTTTGATGTGGTGTTTTGGGAATAAATAGAAAGTCTTTTCATTCAGACATACAAATTCTTGAGAACTGCTCTCATTTGCACAGCAGCAAGTTAGATGGAAACTGGCACTGAGGAAAGAAGTAGATTACAAGGTGTTTCATTTCTCATCCATTTGTCTATTTCTCAAACCTAAACCAGGTTACAGCATGTTCACAGACTTCATGTTTTCATTATGTGATCAGAGTGGGGCTTTTAAAGTACATTATAATGCAGATTGTTCACTTGGTATGTTGCATTGACTTTTCAATGGGTAGTACAGCATTAGAAAGCAGTGATGTCATGGTCAGAGCTCATGATGAGGGTAATTGTGACATGATGGGATTTGCAGTGCACATGGGGAATGGGAATATCCACCAGATCGATACAAGAAAGCAGGCCATTGATCCAGCTACAGTTGGGTCCATACTGTCCATTTGCAGTTGCTCTCAGTATCTATTCTATGGCATATAAACATTGATTGTAGGCATACATATCGTCCTCAATTAATATTGTATTGAAAGTTAAAAAAAAGAAAAAAAAAAAAAGAAAAGAAACACATCGTTGTCCTTGCATGATGTTGTTGATGCTTTTCAAAAGGGCAATTTGATTTCAATAGTTCTAATACTGTTAGGTCATATTCATACATTATTGTATTTTATTCTTTTTGTGTGTGTGGGGGGGTGGGGGGTTACACAATCTGGGCAGAGCAATATGTTGTAATTATCACACAAACCCATCATTTCAAATTGTCAGCTTTTTAGTTCAGAGAGAACCAGAGAAGTTGGTACCCATCAGATGCTTATGCCAGCTAAATATCAAAAATATATCTCGAACAATAATGATTTATTTCCATTAATATTTTTGTGTAAGATGTGTTTAGTATACCAAAAGGGTCAAACAATGGTAAACTGAAAAATGATGGTACTGTGGCTTGATTGAGGTTTGTTTTGCTATTGTATTGCTATATATTTTTTATGTTGTATTACTGGTCATTACATGTCAATATTTCTAGTTCACTATTTAAATAAGGACATACATGAGTTTGTGCAGGCAGTGACTGCAGCCAGGGGAACCAATCAGCTCCCCAGGGTCTGGTGATGTCATCCAAATGATGTCAGAGCATACGGGCAGGATGTGCAGTCACATGGGAAGGTCTGTTACTTACACATTGCAAAGTAAGGCACTTAATAGTCTGAACCCAATAAACAACAACAACAATGATGACAAGGACAAAATAATAACAATAAAATTATGACAATATAATAATTAAAATAATATAAGCTAAAAAAACATCAACATGAAAACACAAACCAAAACAGACATTTGAAAGACATCAAAATACAGAACACAGCATGAAAATCCTTCCCCTGCCTTTGAACTCTTACCATCTTTCATTCACAAGTTTTTGTTTGTTTATTTGTTTTTTTCTTTTGCTGATGTTGTTGAGGGTGACACTGACAACAATAATATTGATAATTTTATGGGGTTTTTGTTTCTACTATGGCTGCAGGTATTTTAGGTTTACGGCTGCTCTTAGGCACCGATACATGGACGTGTATGAATGAAAGGACAGGGTTATGTGGGACAAAGCAGGAATCCTGAGAAGGAGGAGTGGATGTACTCGGTGGAATAGAGCCCATTGGCCTGATCCGAAGGCATCTGGACCCATACCTGGTCACCCTCCTTCAGCTCCAACACGGCACTACCGGACGCTTGGTCCATGTAGCCCTTCTTGTATTCATCATAGGTGTAGGTGGCGGGTACATTGTTCTTGTACAGTGCCACCCACAGGCTGGTTCCCTTTACATGCATGTGATAAGCAAAGTAGTAGACACCAGACAGAGGAGCAGTGAACATGCCAGTAGCAGTGTTGTAGGCATTTTGCCCATTGTACAGGGTCCTGTCAAACTTGATGGGCATGCCAGAGGGAGGGAACGGTGTGGTGAGGATGGCAGTGAAGGCTGGTGCTAGTGAGGCAGAGAGTGCACCTTGGCTATAAACAGGCCCCTTCCTGTCCCCTGGAACTTCATCCCCTTCCAGCTGTGAATCTGATGGCCCTGCAACAACTGTTTGGCCATTTCCCGGAGGACCTGGGGGCCCTGGAGGACCAGGAGGACCAGGGTTGCCATTAAGCCCAGCAGTGCCTGGTTTCCCTGGCGGACCCTGGGGACCTGGAGATCCCTTCTCTCCCAACTTACCCAGCCCTGGAACCCCTGGCAGTCCAGGTTCACCCTTCAGTCCAGGAACACCCTGTGGCCCCATGGGACCCAAAGGCCCCTGGAGACCAGGGATGCCTGACTGACCCCTGGGCCCTGGAGCCCCCATAAACCCTGTCTCACCTTTAGGCCCTGGAGCACCTGTCAGCCCTGGATTCCCAGGTAGGCCAATATGCCCTGCCTCACCTTTGGGTCCAGGTTTTCCAATAGCCCCATTTGGACCAGGGATGCCCTTGTCCCCGGGGATACCAGGTTTTCCAGGGAGCCCACTGGGGCCTTGATCACCTCTGAGGCCAGGCAGACCCGGAGGCCCTTGGGGGCCCAAGTCTCCTTTCAGTCCAGTCAGTCCATGTTTTCCTGGGAGTCCCATGGGGCCTTGAGGTCCTGAAGGCCCTGGTTGTCCATCAAGACCTGGCTCCCCGATTGGACCCTCCATTCCTGGCTCTCCTTTTTCCCCAGGAGCGCCAGGCAACCCACCATGGCCCTTGTCTCCCTTTGGTCCAATCAGACCAGGTTTTCCATAGCCAGGAGCCCCAGGATATCCAGCATTACCCCTGGGCCCTGCCTCTCCCTTTGGCCCAATTGGACCAGGTGCTCCTGGCAAACCATCTAGCCCAGGCTTCCCCAGCCCTGCTGGCCCTGGCAGACCCTGTGGACCAGGGGACCCAGCCTCTCCTGGCTCTCCACGGTCACCTGGGAGTCCTTGATCACCTTTAGGACCATTGTGTCCAGGCAGCCCACTTGGTCCAGGTTTACCCACACCTATAGGACCAGGTAGCCCTGTACTACCCTTCAGCCCTGGAGGGCCCCTTATACCTGGAGGGCCTGGCTTCCCATTTCCATTCTCACCCTTCAGCCCACGCTCACCTGGTACACCAGGACCGCCCTTTAGTCCTGGTTCTCCACGAGTCCCAGGGGGACCTCTGATGCCTGGAACCCCAGGTTTCCCATTCAGAGACAGGCCAGCTGGGCCAGGGAGACCAGGCTGCCCTGGAAGACCTCTAGGACCTGGCTCACCACGAGGACCAACTTCGCCATTAAGCCCTGGAATCCCCTTTGGCCCAATCTTTCCTGGGAGACCTGGAAGTCCAGGTTTCCCAATTCCTGGAAAACCTGGAGGCCCCTGAGGACCTGGCTGGCCATTGAGACCTGGTTTCCCAAGTCCAGGTTTCCCTGGAAGTCCTGGTGGCCCAGGAGGCCCTCTTGGCCCAGGTTTCCCTTGGGGTCCTGGTTCCCCCTTCACATCCATCATGGGTGGCATGTCTATGAAGAGAAAAGAGTCATGTGGTCAGTACAGTAAGGCACTCCAAACAACAAAACAAAACAAAACAAGGATGTGGAAACAGATCAATAAGATTCACTTCAACAGTTGTACTCCAAAGTATTCATTATATGCAGTTTGGAAAAAAAGGGTTGAGGTTTTGGGATTAATTTTATTTACTATACAGACGATCACTTTGTCAACCAGGTTAGGTAGCTACAAAGTATGCAAGTACTACCTACAAAACTGTGCTATCATTTTGTTTACAGTTCTTTTGTTAGGATAGGTGTTAGCATAGGTGTCAATTTTTTCAAACATATATTGAAGTTTTGGAACGAAACTCTCCACATATATGACAGTTCAACAAGTGTTCATGAATTTAGCAGTTGTTTTACTCTGAATTATAGTACAACAACAGAGAAAGAATGAACTTTTCTGTTTTACAATAGACTTGCTTTCCATCTTACTGTACTTAGTTAGTATTTAGTAAAGTGTGTCTGTAAAGAGCAAATGAAGTGATTATGGAACATGATGGAGAAGATATACAGAAGAAGCATCCCACACATCGTCTCATTATTCTTCTCCACCATAATTGGGAAAATCATCACTCACTTTGAGCAAAACATAGCTAGACCAGATACACAAGACTGACAAAATGAACAGAATCTGCTGACCAGTTTCAGATGATTTGTTGTTCCACTGACTCAACCCAGCAACACTCTGCCTGCATGTGGAGACAGAATTTTTTGTCCCTTCCCTATTAGAGTACACCTCACAAATATCCATTAGTGAAAACATACTGACTGTATTTGGTGCTTAAGTCAAATATAATGTTCCATCACAATATAATCATTTTCACTATGGAAATGTTAATTCATGCTTTTTTATATCGTCTTGACTATTGTAACTCCCTGTTTACCTGCCTCAGCAAAACATCCCTGAATCGTTTACAAGTGGTTCAAAATGCTGCCGCTAAACTCCTGACGAGGTCCTCCAAAAGGTCTCACGTGACACCAATTCTGATAGCTCTGCATTGGCTTCCCATTAAATTCAGAATCCAATTCAGAATTCTTGTGACCACTTATAGAGCTCTACATGGTCAGGCACCAGCCTACATTAAAGATCTGCTGCAGCCCTATGTCACCAGCAGATCTCTGTGGTCCTCTGATCAGGGTTTGCTGGCTGTCCCTTGCTCTAGAATGAAAACTAAAGGCGACTGTGCTTTTGAGGTTGTGGCTCCTACACTTTGGTACTCTCTCCCCTTGGACTTACGACCTGTGGAAACTGTTGACACTTCTAAAAAACACCTTAAGACCCATCTGTTTGGACTTCCCTTTGAGTAATTTTCTCTATTTATTGCCTTTATTATGTTTTTAGCTATTTCTGTTTTATTGTTTTTACCGGCATTATTCTGTTTTTATCTGTTCTGTTCTTTTTTTATTCTATTTTTATTGTGTTTTATGTCTATATGTTTTCTGTTTTATTTCTGTTTTTGTTTTGTTTTTTTTGTGAAGCACTTTGTGACGTCCCTGCTCTCGAAATGTGCTATATAAATAAAGTTACTTACTTACTTACTTATCACTGTATGAGTTACCATCAGGCAAGGATACCTTATTGAAATCTAAAATTCAGTTTTAGAAAGGATCCCAGTAAGTTTGCTTCATTAATATATATTACGATTAGTTAGCTCAATAGCAACAGAAGATTTTTTTGTTTGTTTGTTTTATCTTAATCCAAGGAAGTGTTCTGCTAAGGATGCATGTTGTTTTTTTCAGCATTGCACAGCTTCCTATTCACACTTACTTCACACCTGGGAGCTACCAATATAAACACATTGTCCTCTACTACTTGCGTTACTACATCACGCTCCCAAGTCCCATACTCCATATCACCATATCAGCAGTTACTGAAGAGGTGGTAAGCCTCACTCATTTTCTGTCTCTGCTCAAATTTTTGGCTACTCCAGGAATTCAAAGTGGAAACCTCTTCCTTATGTCTTCTACTCCAACCTTAGGCTACTGCCTCCCTCTAGTGGCAATCAATAAGACATGGGGCTTTTTGAACAACAGTGTACTTAAAATACCAGAAAAATATAAGGTGATATTGCCAGTAATATGGCAATTAAAACGCAAGAATAAGTTATATATTCCTGTGTTTCTGTGGATAGACACTAGGAAAATACATCTACAAAGTTTTAGTCAGTATTTCATGAATACTGGTAAAAACAGTTTAGCTTGATATGTGTCATCTTTGCTTTAGTGCTGTATGATTCAAATTAATTATGTTGAAAATGAGCACCAGCCTTAATACATGGGGAGCGTACAGTCGAGGTTGTGACATTCAGCATGCTAATTCTGTAAGAGTAGGTGTTTTTTGGCCATATTTAATCATTATTTTAACCACATTTGTGATTTATAGTTGGAGATGGTTGGGCTATGTTTGTGATCTATATAGTTAGGCCTAACTCCTATTCCAAACATCCATCAAACTTTGTCAGAGCCTCAGAGATTCCCAGGTGTCTTTTCAAATATATGTGAAGCCCGTGGCCATGAAGAAAGAGCGCAAAACACAAATTACCTTGAAAATGGAAAATATATGTTGAACAAAACCAAAGTTTATAATTGCTTGTGTGAGCCTAATGGGAAAGCAACACTGCAAGACAAATTAGAAATTCTGTAGCAAAAGCTTCAAGGGTGGTGCCATACATTGCCTTGAGCTTGTGACCGACTTCAGTAAGTGAAGTGCTGACCAGTTAACTTTTTGATATTTTCCCCAGTGGTAATATGAACATCAAATGTTAATCACCCAGAACAAGTTTTTGCATGATCACCACTGACCATAAGAGAGGCAATTTGAAGTTATAACATCTGTGAAAGTGTTGTACATCAGGGTATCATTCTGAGCACAGTGACACTGTATATTTAGTATGTTTGGTGCTACAAGAATGTTTTAGACCTTTATTATTATTATTTTGAGTCACATATGATATTACCATGTGCAGAATGTTTTGTAGCTCCTGACCAAATAAAAAAATTGAAGATATTGAAAATGCTTTCTAAACAGCCAAAATGCATAGTAATTAAAGAAAACTGCGACACTGATGAACCACATTTAAGATGCACAGAAGTATGCGATCAGTTGGATAAATTGCAAGCTTGTCAGTTAAAAGTCAAAGCTTTTAATGACCTGTTGTTAATGACCTGAAAGTAAAGCAAGCAATATGTCCTGCTTGAATAATTCTATATTTCTAATGTTGTTGCAGTGTGAACTTGTGACCACTTGGAGGCAGTATAAGCATCGTGTTCATATGAATCAAACAAGGTATTTATTACATTCATCTGCCTCCAAGTCACTGCAACACTTAATGCAATCCCACTAACACTTAGTCTAACTCTAGATTATGTAAACTCTTCCAGCAAAACCTTCACTATCTCTGAATGATTCCCAGGAATATAAAGTTTCTTTCCTTGACACTGAACTTCCTCTGAATCCAACTTCTGGAATGTGTCTTTGTCAAACATTATTTCATGTTACCTGACTGAAACTGTGTCTGTCATGAGGGGAAATTTGCTCTGAAGTAGGGGCCTCTGACTGCACAAGGGACATTCAAAATAAGTTATATGTGTGATCAAGGGCCTCTAGCATTTAAGAGTCAAATTTGATAATGATGGCAGTGATAGCATGCCATCACATTTAGGAGGGTAAGTTTCTCCTTTTTTATTCCTCTTTCCCCATTTTTTCTTCCCTCAAGCCTTCTCTTCTTTTATTTCCTCTTCCCTTCACACTTTTCCCCCACCCGCCCCCCTTCCTTCACCCTCAGAATAGGCAAAAAACAGTGGGGTAACAGCATCCAGATGGTGAGACGAACAACTGGCCCGTGGAGCTCCGAAAACAGTGGGCAATCAGGCCTCCATTAGGCCTCAACTGAGGATCTGCCAAATCCCGCTGGACCCACAGGGCAATAAGACACTCCAGTGAGCCCTTTTACTGCCTGAAGAGAACCAATAAACCAATGGCTTTAGTTCACAAATACATCTGTCCCTCCTGGTCCCTGGGATGGTCTCCATATCAACACATCTTGGACTGGGCTGTTGGAGACTTGAACTTGTATGATTTTGGTGTCACAGGAAGTTGTTTTTCCTGTGTGTGATGTTTCCGCTCTCGACTGCATAGTTTTGCATGCTTGTAGGTCGCGCATACGATCCGTGTCATGCACAGTTTGATTCAAATGGTTGAAAAAAGATCTAATTGTCAGACTTCTGCCAACAGGATATTGTAGGGGAAACATACTGTCTACTGAAGATAACTCTGAGAAGTTGGAACTTAATTTGAAACAACTGACACAAACTTTAAGGAAGACTTTAGCTTCAGTTTGGGGATTTCTACATTCTTGAACTTATATCCTAGATTTGAAAACCATCTTAATCACAGCTGTACAGACTTGTCAAAGAACCTATTCTCTTGGCAGTTTACATTTCGTGCGATTTCTCACATGTGCAAGGGCCTTGAGGAGTGGAGCGGCTATATGGGTCAAATCTGAGTTAATCAGTCCAAAACCATTATTATCGGTGCTTTCCCTGATCCAGCATAATGTTACCACTCTGTGACACTGAACTATCCAGGCTGACCTCATGACCTTTGGATCAGGTTCACAGCATATGCTTTGTAGACTGAAGTTGTAGAATGTTGTAGTTTGAGAGGAAAACTGCATAAGTGAAAGAGAGATATGAACTAAAGGTAATATACAACACCTCCACACACAATGCTCACCAATGTAATGTCCCTTGCCCTCTCTGAACGGGGGTCCAATAGGCCCTTTCATCATAGGCTGCATATACTTCATTTGGGGCATGGGGGGGTATCCTCCAGCCAAAGCACGCCCCCCCAGCATCAGCAGCACGCAGACGGGAGCCAACAGCATGATCATCAGCCTCCCAGGCTCCAGACGTCACACACAAAGAACTGGAAGAAAATACAGAAGAGGGAAAGGGGAATGAGGAGAGGACAGCAGAAATATGTTAATACAACTTAAACTGGATTAGGCTTTATTGCATTGTATTGCATATTGTAAAAGCTCAGTGGTCAATTCAAGGGGAAACAGCAATGTATTTGTAGTATTCCTGGTTAAACCTCTGGCCTTTATGGTTTTGGGACAGAAACAAAGGAGTATAAAGGGATTAGGCTGAGATACTATTTACCTACACAGTGAGTACGACGAAAATTGTTTGGAAAGTCCAGGTGCAAACATGCACAGGCATAACTTGTGCAGCCTATGTATCCCTATGCCTGCCAGTGTTTGTGTTGGACACTGACCCATCCAGGTGCCCCTGCTGCCAGCTGCACAGGTATGTAGTATGTACTTGGCCGGGTCAGTGGTTGACCTAGATGGTTCTCAAAAACTGTGACAGGCAGGCCTGTTGACTTTAATTTACTTCAGGAAGAAATGATCATTTCATCCTCATGTTACCACTCTCAAATATTTACACAACCCTGGTCAGGTGCAAGCAGGAAACCACCAGAGGATGGTTGGTGTGTGTCGGTGTGTGCGTTGGTGTGTATGTGCAGGTGTAACAGTGGGTGTCCAGGATTGACTGCAACTGTTGAAATGATGTGTGAAATTGGCACAATTTCCTCTCCAGCTCTTCCCTCTGAACCACTTTCTTCAGCTCTATTTAGACTGATGACTGCTAGGAGCTTCCTTGTGATAATGCATGAAGCAAAATGTGATCCCCGGCTTGACCTGCTCCCTTTAAAATGCCAACAGTCTCTCACTTACATTACACAGAGAAACTGTGGCAAGGAAGCCGGCAATGGTGCACAGCTGTGACATATATACCATAACTCCCTCTCCGACAATGCCAGAGGAGCGAACGCCTGCTCCAACTTAAAGGCATCTTTAATTACTTTGAATAAGCCTACATGCATTCAAGGACAAAAAGGTCCTTATTATCCAGTGAACTACTTGTCAGGAATTTTCTGATTTAACTGACAGATCACCACACAATTACAACACTACAGGGTTCCCTGTATATGTATATAAATAAAACGACATTTTTTCCTCAACCTGATTTTCCCTCAAATTTCCCCTTAAGTAACTTCAAAGTAACACTTATATTGAGTGAAATATTCAAACCCAAGATGCCATTGCTTTAAGGCTGCAGCATTACATCAAATAGAAAATATCTAAATGTCTTGTACATATTTTATACACATTTCCCTGTAATGCAGCGATGATGAACCATCCAATGGGACAGCTAAGTAGTAAGGTGTTAAATACAATGCAGATTTGAAGGTCTTTAAAGGTCTTAAAATTTATTATTCTGTTTAATTCTGCAAGGAAGTGAACATAAGATGAACACAATGGAAAATAAATTGAAAAATACATTTTGTGAATATGTAATTACTGATTTTGACTGACAAAATTCCATGATATTCCCTGACTTTCCCTGTCTGGAATGGGCTTTTCAAAACTGCCATGCCCTGTTGGAATCCTGCATATACAACATACACAAAAACAATTAAGTAACTAACCCTAACTGTAAAGTAAGACATAGACAGGGAAATGAGGTGACAGAAAAACAGAAAATAATGCACAATATGCAGTCAAGAGGAAAGACTGCAGAGCAGGCTAACCAAATGAGACACAGAATATGATGGAGTAGAGACAGACTCCATCATTCTAACAAATCTAATCTATTTATTTATTTATTTGGCAATCACTTCAAGGATAGTAGTGATGCAATATAAAATATCACTCTCTAGGGCCAAAGAGGGAGAGACAGGGACAATTTTTGTATACCCACTCCCACTTGGATATTCTTGGTTGCTAGCTACCCTATACTGCGAGTCATACAGACTCTAACCCTGTCTCCCCCTTTAATCCAGACCTGTGTCTTTAATTGTTAGAGGCACATCTTCCCTTGGTTTCACACTCATTTGATCCCCCAACATGATCAGTGGCATCTCCTTCCATCCCTCCCTGTCTCATGGTCTAATCCAGTTTTACTGGTGTTATTGATTTGTATTGATGGTTTTGTCTGGCTGTATCTCAGACCGTGACATCACACGTCTTCTTCAGCTTGCTCGTCTCATCAAGTGCCTGCTGAGCCATTTGGCTGCAGAGAGCGAGAGCAGAGTTCAGTCAGAAACAGTTAATGATTTGGCACTGCAATTCCTTGAAAGGCAGTTGACATCTTCTAATTTGAAAATGATGTGACATTTTGTAGCTCGAAAATGACGTCAAATTACGCACACACTGAGACAAATTTGTAGCAGGAGCTGGGAGTAAAGCCGGGGAGATCAAAGCAGGCCTCGACTCACGAGTGCTTAAAAAAAGGTGTGCTCATTGCCACCATGTGTGTTGAGATTGGGTCTGTTTTGCAGCTTTGCTCTTGCTGTCGTCCATGGTTGTTTGGTACTAGCAAGCACAGAGTTAGGCAGTCGAATTCTTGCTTTGCAGCCATTTACCAATGTGTTTCTTAAAGCCCCTGAGCTATTTTTTTTGTAATTAGTCACGTCTGTGTGTGAGCCTGTGTGCATTCATCCATTTATGCATGCTTCTGTTCCTGTGTGTTGGTGAAATCTGTGTTGACACCAAAATAAACAAACCAAAAACACACAACATGTCCTTAAATGCTCATAGTGTATGGAGCCAAAACTGAATCCAGGAAAAACACGACAATATGATAGAGAAGGAAACAGGGAAAGGGATTTAAAGAGGAATAGAGAGTGAGACGAGAAAGAGGGAGAGAGAGAGAGCGGTATTGGTCGTCCAGTGTTTGGTGGTTGGCCGACTGACTGGCTGGCTGGCAGAGGAGCTGGTCTGGGGTCTGTGGTTTTGTGGCAGGGGTAATTTAACTGCTGGTTCTGGGTGCCCACCATCCTGCAGGCGTCAAAGTTCTCCAAAGAACCGGAGGGACACACACAAACACAGCCGCTGTGCACGCTCAGGGATCAGACGCAGACGGGCCTGCAGACCTCCACAATCTGTTTATCAAATGTTTTTGTTGAAAAGCTCTGCAGACGTTGTTAAAAAATCTCACGCAATCCTGTCTGGCTGGCCACCATGAGCCACTGCTGGAGCGAGACACATACATGCTTTTTTTTGCACACGAGAACACCCACGTAAGGGCACGCATGTGAGCACAAACGCATACCTCTGGTAAGCGGTTATGCAGGGTGTCTTAAAAACACTCAAACTCGTTAACTTCCCGCTTTTTCACATGATGCCGGGCCATTCAAAACAAACCATAACAAAACAGTGTATTTGCAAGAGAGAGAGGAGCTAATGGTGAATCAAAGCCTTTCTCAGTCATTAAACATGAGCAGCATCCAAAGTTACAGGGGAAAAAGCCTCGTCTGGCAGGGCAGTGACACTTTATATAAAACAGATTTAAGAAGAAAAAAAGAACACCACACACAAGACATTACAGTAACAGCTCCAAAAATACAAATCAGAACAGAAAATTGTTTTTAGCAAGAAGGAGGAAATTAGGGTGACTGATCCCTGGGGCAAAGGTACGCCGCCAACTCCGTGGCACTGTAATAGTCATAGCTCTACTGTTCCTGCCTCTAGACAGCTGTCAAATTGCAGAATGCTATGTATAACATCCACATCAAACACACACAGGCAGACATCCCACTCTCGCAGACGCGCACACCACTTTCCCACATGCGCCTCGCAGCTCTATCTCAAAACCACCTGGTAATCAGAGTCGCACATACAGACCAAACACGACGCTTGTGGTCGACGCGTTCTCGAACATGTATCGGATGCCATTTGAGCGGAGCTGAATACGCCAAGCTGAGAAGGCTCCGGGCAGCCAAGGCAGACTCGGTAGCCTCCAAACCAAAAACTCAGCAGCGTCTCAAGTGGCCTGCCCAGACAGGCAGAAGAGACACAGACACCGTGGCTTAGCGCAAGCCAAGCAGACACTTCCCTAAGTGCTCTGTCTGCCCGCTAATGAAATCAGCAGCATGGGGCAGGTGAGGTTGAAGGTCCTCTGTCTCCGCTTCCCTTAACCAGGCATTTCCTAAACCACGTGCCACAAAGAGCTGATAGGTATACCAAGTGCGAGGATTTGGTGTCATGGAGGGAAGGGGAGGCGGTTTCTTTTTTTTTTTTTTTTTTTTTTTGTGGCTACCATTTGAACAGCTCCTTAAGTGAGGGCATCAACACCTGACCATCATGTAGCCTACCGCATAATGCAAGCTTAGCCATTTGTGCAAACACCAAATGACTCTGCAACAGCCGCGGTTGCGATCATACCTTGGTTACAACCACACCGTTTACGAGGAAAATACCTAAACCCCGACCGCATATTTTAGCTGATTCATCCAATTTTTACAAACCTCAGCCACAATCACAACCATAGCCATGTCCCCAAGCGTAACCATGATCCCACATGGGTGGTCGGCTCTAATTCAACCACAGCCATTCTGCTACACCACCGTGCTCCTCCTATATATTCAGCACGCAAATGTTTAAAAAGAAGCTCCTCTTTCGTGGATGCACTGGCTGGCTATAACCAGAGAGGAAGAAGGGTGTAACTTACAATAAATTCAATTAATGCGCTTGTGAGTTATTATTCAATCTAGTCTAGACATACCAAGTGTTAAGACGTTTTCCAGATTGGTACCAAAAAGACATGCACCTGCAAACGTCACGCAAACCCCTACAGCATACACAAATATACACACACACCTATGACTAAAGCAGCTGTTCCAGATGACACAGAGCTCCATTGACCATTGACCTGTGTGTATGCTTTGTTCTATGCATGCACAAGGGAGTGAGAGAGAAAGAGATGGATTGACTGAGTGAGTGTAGCACTTGCAGAGCCTGCCAACGGTGCAAAACACACAGCGCTTATTGAGACTGAGGTGTGTGTGTGTGTGTGTGTGTGTGTGTGTGTGTGTGTGTGTGTGTGTGTGGGGTGGGGATCACCTTCTTCGGGATGATGTAATCCCTCTCTCAGCCTGAGTGGCACTTGGGTCGTTAC
>OMKZ01032969.1:3892-18514 GCA_900302535.1 Neoniphon sammara | reverse complement strand
GAAAAATATCTTTCTTAAATCCAGGACAGTTCTGCTTTTTTCACCAAGTGTCTTTTTTGGGGTGAATCAATGACACACAAAACAAAGCAAAACAAATTACTGTTGGTGATTGTATGGCCAGAGGCGTGTAGCATAGTTGTAAACAGGTAGGAATAAATTATTACTGTGTGTGGTGAACCTGTCTTCAGTCATGACCAATGAAATCATTTGTTTTCCTCCCCTTTATAAGCGGCAAAAGTTTCTCCCAAAAGAAAACTTGGGAGAAACTTTTCAGGTGCTGTAACATGCAGACATTCAACCACATGTGCATATAGCTAAAATGAAACATGTTTTGTCTTATTTCACGTCATAATTCACCAGCCTAGCATCCACATAAAGGTGGGTGAGCTTTTGAATAAGATCTGTCCACATGTTCATTAGTAAAGCTGCAAAAATAACAAAGAACACGTCATCGCCTTGCCTTGCGATTTTGCTCAACACAAACACAATCCTCAGTATCCTTGACAACAAAATCGCACTGCGCTGCATTATCACAACTGTGACAACCTCTGCTGTGCCACTCCTCCCACTTAGGCACAATCACATTTAGCGTGTAACCAAAACATGGGTGCAGTTGAGAATGAAACCTGTGACAAAAATGCCTCTTTGCTGGCACAAAGCCCCACCAAGAAAATTGAACTTGTTTTTCTTTTTAAATGGAGATCTTGTCCTGGAGTGCCGCTTTTCTGTGTACTGCTTGTTTGGGATTACATGTGTGTTTCTATGTGTGTGTGTGTGAATGCAGAGCGCAGTCTTGAATTTGTGGATTTTAATGTGTATGGGTGTGTCTACAGTATATGGATATGTGCATGCATGTGTGTGTGTGCATGTGTGTGTGGATCCATGTCTACATCTGTGTTTTTGCAGATATGCAAGAATGTAGAGAATGTAGCTATGTATGTCAGGTTGTATCCACCCTCCCCTGGTCCTGTACAACACACACACACACACACACACACACACACACACACAAAGGCACACACATCACATATGCAAACACACACACCATCCATCAATATTTGATCAACTCCCACTCTGTAGAGCCGGCTGGAGTTGTTATTGATTTCTCATTCTCAAGGCTGCGACTTCATCTTGCTGGCATGGACATGGCTTTGAAATGATCTCCACTTTACAGGATAAAAATGTAACCAAAAAAAAAATCAGCTTTATCATATTACATGTGAATTCTAGTTATCAACATTACTGCGGTCAAGAGAGACTTGAATTTGAATGAACAAAATGAGACTTTTCTGAATAAAATTGTTGATTATAGAATTTATTGAATACATTTATGGATTTTTCAGCAGACAGTTGGTACCATTTGAATAGGGGAGAGGATGATTCCCATGAGAATGGTGCTTAGGAAATCCCCCCATTTGGAGCACCAGATCAGGCCCACAAGTTTACAAACAATACAGGGCGACAAACCTGTCGCCCTTGAAACCGACAAAAAAAAAAAAAAAAAAACTCATAGCGGGCAAGAAAGAACTCCCTTAAAAACCCAATGGTCAAAGGGAAAAATGAGAAGAAATAGTGAGAAGAGAGAGTGGGGTCTTCCAGCCAGGAGCGCAACAGGTGCCGAACAATGGGGCAAATTAAGTGAAATAAATTGACAGGAATGGCACTTAGGGATTCCCTGCAGTGTAACCCTGTGGAGCCATTGCTTTGATGGTGGTGGGGAGGCGGTGGGGTGCACGAACAAACCGCAGGTGAAATGGCAACCCAAAGACAAAATGAGTGAGGTACATGTGCAAAAAGACAATTAGGTGAGTGAGAAGCACAGAAACTGATGGATTGAAACAAAATGAGCCATTAGGGTGGCAAGACAGTAAGTATTTTTAAGGCATTAGCTGTCAATGTTACCAGCCATGAGCTGGGACATTGAACAGGGTGAAAAATCTATTTAACTGTTTCCTGATGACGTAAGATAAGATAAAATTTTAATGATGCCTCTTGGGTAAATTGTGCAATCAGCACATATAGTCTCAGTGTGGGTAAAGCAACAATGTTCAGGCAGCTGCTTTTGCACTGAGCTCATCTTTATTACTCAGTACATTTCCCTACATATCACTGCATTTAAATATTAGCTTATACTGGTGTATTTATCTGTTCGTTTTCAACTAAAATCTTGTATGATAATCATTTATGAATATCTACATCAAAGGCAGAGAGAGTATGATTAAAAAATGAGCTCCAAAGAGTCACTACCAGTCAAGATCAGATGCTCCTTTGTGATTATACTGATCACATCTTTCCATTAACTCAGAGTCTTCCCTCCTGCTAAGGTAATATTTTACAATTAGAAGCCTCAAGATGAGGGAATTAGGGACTTGTTGGAACAACTGTTGACTCCCTATCGGAAAAAATAATGCCAATAATATTAGAGGCAATAAATTTAGATTACTTCTGTTTATGTGGTTTTTGTGCATAGTCGTCAGGAAGAACACTGTCAGGTTTGGGTTTTATTCTCTGTGCATGTCAGTGGTGGAGCGTCACACTGACACTGTCAGGGTTTGAGGTTGATTTCCTCTAGAACAACCCATGCTAAAAATATGAAGCACTATAAGATTCCTTCAGTAAAAGTTCCACCAAATGGCATTCATTTTCTGGTTTGTTTATGTGGCAAGCGTGTGTGTGCATGTGCTTGTTCCGTGTGTGTTTGTGTCTATATGTGCATCTTTTTTCATATTTTCTTTCTTACATGTGGCTGTTTCTTTCTTATTTGCACCTGCAGATATTTCATTACTTAAAAAAATCCTGAAGTTCGTGCTGCAAAACTTAAGCATTGCTATACGTGCACCTGTGTGTGTAAATACTTACAATTACACCCAGTATTTTTTGTTTGCACCTTTTTTATGCATGTGTGGATTTGTTTGCCTGTGCATGTGAGCCTATCTTTCTTTTGTGGTAGAACTGGGTCTTTGTTTAAACCCAGGAGGGTTCATTACTGTGACCCATCTCCCTCCCTGCTGATGCCGACACTAACACACTGTGACGTCTATTGGGCTATTTCTGGTTTGGGTGCATGTGCGTGCATTTGTAGGTATCTGTCTCCATATGGTTGCTCAACTTTACATGAATGAGTCTGTTCAGGTTTACCATGACATGCACTGTTTTTACCATTTACTTTTGTATTTTATTATTATATACAAATTCATTACAATAGTACAAATATAAGTAAATTTATTGAGTGCTATTTCAAACCAAGCAGCTCATAAGACAATCATTATGTGTTTCAGCACCTCCACCAGTGTGTCAGTATGTTCTTCTGTCTGCTTGCCTTTTGGCAGGATATCTCAAAAATTTCTGAATGGATTTGCACAAAACCTTGTGGGAAGTTTGGACAAATGTTATGAAACGTTTATCAGTTCTTCTTCTTGACCCTTGACCAGAGAAAGTGTGTCAGATGGTGTGACTTTTCACAAAAAAAGTCGTATAAGTTCTGAATAGATTCGTGTAATAACACACCACTTTGCATGACTATCAGCAGACATAAAAAGATCAAAACTCTCCATTATTGGCTCAGCTGAACAGCATGGGGAAAGCTGCCCTGCCAGTTTTTCCAAATATTGAAATGGTGGTAGAAGGGCACCTCTGATGACCACTGAACAAATACAGTGTGCTGCTGACTGACCATGTGGTGTTTCAGTAATCAGCAAAAATATTTAAAAGTGGCCAGAATTTGGACAGGCATATCTTATGTGTGCATCTCCTCATGTGAAACAAGTTGTTAATGGTGCGTGGAAAAACAAAATGAATATCTGACATGTGGAATTTAGACTTTGAAAACTGTCATATTTTGACAATGTTGGAGGTTTGCGCTCTGCTTAGTTTGATTCCTTGATTGTCCAGCAAACTCAACTCAGCTCTGAAAGGTGGATTGATGTCTGTCATAAACGATAAAAAATTCAAACAAGTCTGTCAGTTTGTTCCTTTTTTGTTTCTCTTTTCTCTTCTCTGTTCGGTGTCTTTCTGTCCTCTCTCTTATAGCAGCTGCGTCTTCCTCGGTTCCTCTCTCTTTCTCTGCCTTTATTTTTGTCTCTTTCTCTGTCTCTTCATCTCCATCTGTTCATTTAGTGATGCCAGCGAGTGAAAATTTTGACTTTGGCACTTTCTCCAAAAAATATTTTTCACCAAATTTATGTGTACTGCTTGTGGCAATAGACATTTGTGTGACTGTTCAGCATAACACAGCCATGCATAACAATATAGAGAACTTTTCAGCAGTTACAGATTTGATTTCATAAGCTAAATATTTGAATGACATATCCATTAGATGAAAAAGATTCTGCAATACTTACATCAAAGTGGAACTTATCATTATAATAATAATTTATACTAATGTTGTTTTAGGACAGCTGCCTTAAAGAGAAATAAATACTGCAGGACTGTGCGTTAATGCATGTGTCTCAGTGATCCTCCTCTCCTTGAAATAAATGAGATAACTGACTTTCCAGGAGAAAAGTAAATTTACTCCATAATGTTGTTTGTTTAGCATAAAAACATGCTGAATGTGCATTTTCCCTTATTGTCTGGTGTGATTCGATTGCAGCTGAAGCTCTTGTTCATAGAATTATATTTCCTTCACAGGCATAATGTGATGTTAAGAGAGCAAATCGTATTTTGTGAAATGCATTGTACAAAGAAGCATCGCAGAAAACTATAAAAATGTAGAAAATGAAAGCAAGAAATGAGATTAAAATTGCAACACAAGAAGCACAACATATAAAACAATATAGGAACAATATAGACAATAGAACAGACAACAGCCCAGTAACATTCAGACACAAGAAATAAGTGAAGAATTGTGTGTGTATGTATCTGTGCAGTCATATTCCCTCTCTGAGCGTTGTATACCTGTCAAAAATTCTCTCGAAATAAACTCTTGCCATGTCTTCTGTCAATGCCAGCAGTAGCTAAAATAGGTTTGTCTATATGTACCTTCACTGTTAGGGAGATGAGCTGCATGTCGAACTGTGAGAGAAAGTCTCAACTTGAAGTGACACAAGGACTCACTTCCAAATCAGAAGTGACAGGCGCTGTCACTACAATAAGTACACTTAACCACTGTTCTGCCAATGACTTCTGTCAGCCAAGACCCACCGCCAAATAAGACAGGGACTCCGTTTTTTTTTTTGTTTTTTTTTTTACTCAGAGGTTGGATTTCTGGATTTCCCCCATAATCTTGATCATTTATCACGGAAAATAATGGAGTTAATGCACGTGGGAGAAGCCAAAACCAAACGCATTATGTCATGTACAATAAAATCAGCAGGGTGGGTGGGTGAGTGAGACTGTGAATGTGTATTTGTGTGTGGCTACAATGGAGGAAAAATGTGTCAGGCAAGGAAAAATGGAAAAACAAAACAATCAAATAATGCATATCATCATCTCCACACCTGCACTGTGAACTCTGCACACCTGCACTGTGAACTCTGCAAACAAAAGCAGGGTGCAGGGTTAAATTGAAAAGCTCTAAACAGGTTTGTCTTGAAGTAAATGGCTAATTATGCACATTTTTTTGTTGCAAGTGACTGTGTTGCCAGTGAGAAAGCAGAGGGCCTTTGTGCCTCAGTATTCGTGCCAAACTTCATTCCTAAACTCTGTACTCTGTGTTCACTGTGTTAATATGTGCTCATATGATTTTCATTTATGTTGGCGAGCGTGCTGATATTGTCACAGAATCACTTCACCAAGCACAGCCAATACACAAGAATTTATCTTGGTGGCATTGGTACTGTGACTTTAAATTAAAAAGCCAAAAGATGCTGACACACATGACACAAGAAACATTTCACAGTGTAAAAGAGCATTTCAAGACATGATAGATAATTTACACAATAAGTATGAAATCTGGTACCAAATTCTCTTGTTCTTATTTATGGTACGGATATTTTTGTAAAAGGTTAAAGTTCATCATTTATGCAAATTGTGATTGTTTGATAGATCTGGGGAACGTTTAATTTATTTAAATATATGAGACTGGTGCCTGGCCTTCCACAGGCAAAAGTAATCACTCATAGACAGTACGTTAGATAACATAATAAGCAGTTACCCCATGTATGTTGAATGAATATCTGTATGTCTTTCATTAACCCACCATTAACCATTTGATGTGTGTTCTCATATGTTTAAAAGTTTTTATGTTTCTTGAGCCTTGAAAATGCAGCCACACACTTGTAACTCCGGTGTTTATTTTTGACCTGTCGGGCACCTGCATGTCAAAATGTGAGTGCTAAATATAATTTCTGAATCAGAGTTACATCTGTTTGACAGTAATTTCAAGGATTATGCTTTACACGCTGTTAGCTGGCACCTCATTAAATCAGGTTTGTGTGTGTTTTCCTTTGCATTTCTCTGTTTGCGTGTCTCTCCCATTAACTGGCCTTGTCTTGGTGTGTTGCTGGTGTGTGTGTTGTCTTCTAGGCTCATGTGGCTCAGCGCTGGCTTGTCCATCAGGTCAGTAGTGAGGGCTGTGAGGGATCAGCTGAAACCCGGGTAAAATGGCTTTTTGATGACAGAGTACATGTGATACGTCTTTGTGCATACGCTCTGCACACTCCCTGTGTTTTCTCTACAGCCGCTTCTGTACAGTGATGTGTGCCTCTTTATGCATTGCAAAAAATCTTACTTTGCCATGTCTGTTTGTCTTGCACTCAGTCTTAATCTCATATTTCTTAAAACAAATATACAATATCCTCCAATATGGGGAGACATAGTCGCTTGTTTCCAGTGCCATCAAATTGTTTCTTATCACAAGCGCAGCACAGTCAAAGATTTTTTTTCTTGAAATGAGCACAAACTATTAAACACATTCCTCTTAATGTGCATGGAGCATGTGTTTGCTTTTTAAGACATCATGCTCATCATTTCACAAAATTGCGAGAAACTAGGATCCTTAACAACTGACAAGTAAGGCAGGACGCTCCAGTTGTTTCAAGATGACGGCGCTTAAAACCAATTAAATTCAACTTCAGATGCATTGGGGTAAAATCACCTCACCCCCACTGGCAAATTTTTGTTTGATTGCAAAACTCAATATCAATTCATTCACTTGTTAAATAGACTTTTTGCAGTGTTGTGTTTTGCTGTTGCTTCTTTGATATTCCCTCTCAGTTTCATGTTCCTGTGGCTTCTCCAGCACTGTGTAAAAACTTTAGTGTTGTTGTAACCTGGCTGGCAAATTTCTAGTCTTTCAGTGCTTCTCCAGTGCTGTTTTGTCTCTCTTCACAACTTATTCTATCTCTTGTGAGTTGCCCTGTGTGTTGGTGAAATGTGCTGTTCTCTGTAATATGTGGGTGTTCATTTATGTAAGTGTATATTCAGCATTTTTGGAGAAAATTTACTTGTATGATGCTCTTCTTTATCAAGTGCTGTGTGTGTTTAGTGTTATGTAGCCCGCTGTATATGTGTGTTGTGTCAATGTCAGTAAGACCTTGTGACACTCTTGGCATAGAACCAAAATCATGTTTGACTTTCACCATGTAGTCACTGCGGTCTTTTTTAGCTCTGACCATCCTTCATATTGAAGGTTTGCCTCAATATAGCACACTGTAATAAAGGAAGTCAGCCTACAGTACATACTGTATCTCTGCTGTTGGCCGACAAACTCTTATTTTGAAAATGTCGACAGAAAGTAGCTTTATTTTTAGACTGGCAGCTTTGAAATTCTACTGTACATTTTTTGTTGTTGTTGTTTTGAACCCAGAGGTCAAAAAACTCTCAAACATCAAAATCTGTGCAGCCCTTCAAGTATTCCTCATTCAAGTAAAAACATAAAAAGATGAATAATGATGTCGAGGTTCATGAGCTTTTGAACTGTTAAGCAGGAATCTAGCTTGCACCTCTCAGCCACTTGTATTTTATTTTTGTTTAACCTTTATTTATTTAAGCTAGGGGTGATGAATTTCAGCATCACCCTTCTTCACCGCTGCACACTCCCACTGGGGAGCCGTCCAGTGCAACAGCTTCTGTTGGCCATCTCCAGAGCAAATGGAGTTTAATTGCCTTGCTCGAGGGTACTGTCACATTAGTTTTAGCAACGTACGACAGCATTTTTTTTTTCCCCTCACAAATGATTTCCCGGCTATTGCAGGAATTTGAACTGCTGATCTTTTGGTTGTAGGCTCATGTCTCTAACTACATACACCCTGAAAAGATCCCTCAGCTGCTAGCCTGTGCATAGAGAGCCTGTTAATCTGTCAAGATGGATAAGCTCAGAGACCATGAGATTCCACAGATATCAGGGATGAAAATGTAGCCCTCCCACCATGTGCTTATTTTCATACTATATACATGTAATAAAATAACCTTAACACTTTTATTAATACAGTAAAATGCATGGTATCTACTGATATATTTACGTATAGGTCAGCTGGGAAACCTGAAGTAACTTTTTTGATGTAAATATGGTTGTGTGTGCATTTAGAGCCAACTCTAGCTCTCACTTTTGAATGGATGATGTTTTCAGGCTGTAATGAAAATGTTTTGAATTTCCTTGTCCATCACAATCAAATTATCAGATCAGTTATAATCAATATAGCATGTAATCCAATCAGGCACAAACAGATTTTCACTATACAGACCAGTGCGTATCTTTAACTGTGGTAATTTATTTAAATGTCAGCAAAAATGGCATATATCATCAAACTTTCTCCTTTAAATGTACCTGGCCTAAAATAAAATTGTTGTTGCATGGATCTGAACGGGTTTCAGCCTCCCAGCAAGTCAACACAGCCAGGCAAGGAGTGAGCTTCTGTAGAGGTGCTGCAGACCTTTCTGTTTTCAGCAAAACATGATGGGCTCATGGTTCCTAGGCAGACACACACACATACACACACATGCATATGCATGCACAAACACACAAACCTGACCAGTACATTTATCAACTCAGTCCCCTCCCCTCATGTCCTCCACAAGTACACACTGTAGTGGATAAATGCAGATAGCAAATTGATTTATAAGACAGAGGTGTGGAGCCATGTATTTTCATACATATTGACACACACACACACACACACACACACACACACACATGAACACAACATGGCATACTAACACGAAAGAGCAACAGATGTAAATTATCAGCTATAAATTTTGAAATGACTGGAGGATACTGAATGAAAATCATGGCCGAACACTCAGTGGATGAAAGTGGCCTTGTAACTGGAGTGTGTAAAATTAAGAAGAAAACAGCAAGTCACGATTTATTGTTTTTCCATTATTGAAAAAAAGAAAGAAAAGCAGTGATTACATCAACTTAAATGCTATTATTTCGTAAGTCAATGCTTCACTTTGTCAATTGGTGCATATCGCATTTAGAGTAAGTTGTTTATTAGAAGCACTGCATTGCCTGATAGAGGGTTGCTATGGTAGAAAATGCTCTTGTGTCAGTGATACTGGCTGTTTGAGATCCTCTCTATCAGTTTTCTCTGTTTCTCTCACTGACACTATAAGCTGAAGACGGTCTAGGATGAGTGAAAAGCAGACAGATGAGATGGTGCATAGATCATATTACCACTCAGACTGCCACTTAGTCGTGGGAAGCAAGAGGGGTGGGTGTGGAAGGGTGTGTGTGGGAGAAGGGGGATATAGAGAAAATGCATTGAAGAATGAATAAATTATAATAAACGGTAATGTCTTAATCAAAGTGGAATCAGATCCAGTTTTTTCACTCTAGCATTTTTCAATTTTCAAATATTTGTGAATTAGTTGACGCAATTGCAACCACAGTCTTGCTGTTTGATTACAGAAGTGTGTCGGTATTAACTGGAGAAGATGAAGACTGAATATGCGGTAAATAAAATGTGTCTGAGTGGGAGTGCTGCTGGTTCTGCATGCAAAAGTAAATAACCCAAGCCTGATAGTGTAGAAGTCAGTTAGTCAAGTTTTCTGGACTGAGGGGGAGGATGCAAAGAAAAGACGCCTACATTAACACAGTCTACTGTTTTACAGGGGAAGTGGAACTTGTCTACCTTCAGATAATAAATGATTTAATTAATGATTAAAAAATTGTAATATATAGTACAACATCAGCCTTAAACAGTAAGAAAGATTAACCAAAATACTAGGCTATTCAAAGAAAAATTATAAGATAATTTGCAGTATTCTAACAAAATAAGGCGGTGGATTTTGGTACATAACAGTTTTTCTTAGAAATATGCTGTTTCAAGGTTTAACCAGCATTTTTTTTCCCCACTTCTTGAGACCCTGAAAGAAAAAGGGATGGAGAGAGAAGGAGAGTCTGAGGTGTCGAAGGAAAAGAAAAGGAAAGGGTTGTTTATACCCCTAAGATTGGGATTTAACTCAGCAGGAGATCAAAGGAGCTTCACAGCCATGGAGAGAGGGAGAAATCCTCTAACATTTTGAGAAAAGAAGCACACAATAGGAGAGCAGACTGTACATATGGGTGCAAAGGATAAATGTGAAGAAAATAAGACAGCGGGTGTTGCAAGAATAGGGGAAAAGTGAGACTGATTGGTTAAAAGGGTGGAGAGGGAGGGGTTGTTTTTGGGTAAAGCCTAATGGACTCACATGGTTATCAGAGACAACGAACATGAGATCATGATGCATTACCACAGATAAGAGATGAGAGGAGACCAGGGGAAGAAAAAATGTCTCCGACATATGAAAAGGGCAGGGATATCTCTCAGCAATTCAGCATAATGAAGCCACTTGAGAATAACACCTCGAACAGATAGATCATTTCGCCTGAGACAGGAGCGGAGGCAGAGTCAGGAGTACAGCACACTGCGTAGTATTTTCTCCTCGGGGCATTGGGAAACATCTCAGTCTGCAGGTCAGCCATGTTACACTATTGGCTGATGAATGGATTCAGAGGTGGGCGCGCAAACACACATATATTTACACCAACCACTTGAGCTTTCCTGTGAGATCAGCCAGGCAGACGGCGAGGCTCGTGTCGGAGCACGCTCAGCCGTGGACGTCTGCCAAGCTCTCCGTGTGGGCGAAGCTCAACAAGTTAGCAGGAAGTCAGACATTTTTAGCTTGTTACAGAAGGCACGAGAGCAGATCAATGTAACAGAGATTTTGCTGTGTATTGCCTTGTGTCTAACCTCAAACTGTTTGTAACGACAGAGGAAGATGGATAACGTAATTAGGGGACCTCTCAAAATAGCTCCTTTGCCACCGCAGGCCTAAACAGGGCCAAGTACACGTCTAACACAATGTTGATGCTGCTGTTTTTGATATGAGACTACATCCTCGCTTAATAATCTTCTGTGGATGCAACAGGGATGAGAAAGGCTTGGGAAAATGATGAAGGATGAATAATAAGCAAACTAACATTAGCCTTGCTCTAGAAAAAGGGCTAACGAGGGCTAATGGATAATATTGGAGGGGTGGTTGATGGTGTGCAGTTATATTTATAGCAGGTTATTATATTCCAAACATATTTTGTGCTGGTACTATTTTGTGTTGGTAGTTTTCCCTCAGTTTTTAACCCTTGTTGGTGGAGATTAATTCTGGTTCATGGGATCAGGTTTTGTCGCTGACCAGCATCCAGAGTTTTGACAATCCCAGAAAATACTGTACACTTGACACTTTCAGCTCTTCTCCTCACTCCTACTCTCCTACTGTACTGTTAGTAATACGCCTCCTCCTTGTTTATCACAGGCGGATGCAGCCACCAGCTTTCTGCGTGCGGCCCGTTCAGGGAACCTGGACAAGGCGCTGGACCACATCAAGAACGGAATCGACATTAACACCGCTAATCAAGTAAGATATTTTCATGCCTCTCCCAGTTCACAGCCAAAACAAAGTGAGTGCACGTGTGTGTGTTTGTGTGTCTGAGTCATAGGTGTGAGTGTTTGCACAGCGACAATTTTACTTTCCCTGCAGGACTAAGGACTTAAAGTGGCCACACTGAGAGTCTTTGTGTATCATAAAATGGATTCACAATCGATTTTTACAAAGATTTCAATGAAGCTAGCTGTGTGTGTCTCTATATATGTGTGTGTGTATCATCTTCCAAGATAATTTACAAGTGAACATGGATCTTATAATCTTATAATCCCATAACAGTTCTCTTCTGGATGTCAGAAGGCATTCTGGGAAATGTAGGACATCACTAACAGAAGCAGGAGTAGATGTAGACTGAGGTAGGTAGAGGTAGACTGAGGGAAGATGGTTACAACAAAAATGAAATGGAGTTTTAGGGGGTGAATTTTCTACAGTAAAACATGGGTGGGCTATAACTCCCCTTGTGGGGTAACGATATTGTCTCAAATCTGGTCAAACCAACCAACTGTCCAGCAAAGTGAAAATATCTACAGGTGAAAATAGCCTACTAATGCTGCCACATTAGACTTTGCAGGCTTTAGTAGTAGAGTTAATATGAGAAAGTCCACGACTGTTTCCATCGCTAGTTAAAGGTCCACATTAGATTGAAGAGCTCTGCTAGCTCTGGCCTCCTCTGATATAAAGATAGATTCACAAAATAATCCCTGGTGCATCATGCTAACAAGCTATCACTGTTCTTCACTACTCTTTGTTGAGCTTAGCAGAGGATAACAGATGCAGGTGGAGAGTCAATCAAATGAGGGCAGGAGGAATAAAAACTGAGATCATTTTCCGATTGGATCACTCCCACTCTTATGTGTGAAAGTATCTTTTAATCCCCAGCAAAACAGATTATTTGACTCAGGAGAAATTAACCGATCGGCCCCTTTCTGCAGAGAAAGGACTTCAGATTCTCACAGTTTCATGATGATTTCTGCACCCCGTGATGCCAAACACCAACCATGTTGATGAAAAATTACAAATATTAGTTTACCACCCTCTGAGTTTGCCACAGTTTCCTTCCCGCTGTTAGTCCAACTTTCAGGCACACCTTGTGCTCAGGTGATGGAACTTGTTGCATGAGAGGGTTGCCATGGTAACCATTATTTCCACAGAACAAATTGTGGGTCGGGTTTGGCCTTTTTCCACTGTCCTCAGGTGGGTCAGAGCTGAGTTATTTTAACCCCCATTCCCCGTTTTTGCCTAGCTTGATATCTTTACACAGAAATCAAACCCGGGTCACACAAAAGCCATGTGTAAATACTCTGTAAACACAACTTCGAATCAAGTTAACCATGGGTACAGTTAAGTTGTCATAACTGCTGAAGCCATACACAATAGCAGCAGGCCAGTGTGAGAGAGCTTATTCAAGAGAAATTTCAGGCTGTGCTGTGATGTTTTCTTTTTTTTTCTCTAAGTAGGGAAAGCCTCATTTACTCTCTTTTTCCTTTAACTCAGCTACCAAATATATTCAGGCCCAGGTGCAGCGTTTGTGGAAGAGTAAAGTGTTTACTGTGGTTCCCCTGACCGGTCAGCACCTTTCACAGCTGCTTGTATTGCCTGTGTCATTTGCTGCCACTGGTTTGTTTATACAGTGTAAGGGACGAAAGAAAAAGCTCATCTGACCTCCACACTGCAGTTGACTACACTGCTGTGTGTGAGAAATGCTGAAATGGTGGATTATAGAGAGAGAGTATAGAGAGAGAGAGAGAATGTACTGTACTAATGTAATGCACTGAGATCTAAGCAATTAAACAAAATGTTTTGACAAAAAAAAAATGCTGTTAATTTGAATGGGAATAATACATTTTCCAGTCAGCGTCCTTTTTATGGCCTCCATGACTCATGAATTTATATATACTCACTTCACTGTTAGCGTACCACCACCGCTGTTGTCAAGGATGGTTGCCATGAGTGGGAGTGTTTGTTGAATGAATGGACAGGAGCTTTTACACACCGACGAAACCAGTGAGCACCCAGCTGCCTCACACACACACACACACACACACACACACACACACACACAGATAGATGGCCACTGCACTAATAGGAAATTTTCACTTTACACACTTTTTCAAGGATCATTAGTTACAGCCGGGTTGTAGTCCAGACATTCAGCATGTATCACTTCAGCTAACTAGATAAGTATTGATTAAGTATTGATATATTATACAACAAGGCATTGCTATGTATTCCTCTCTCATACGTAGCAGTGTGGTCAGTTAAAGTGTAAAGGCCTGGTAGATATCCTGTTTCTTTGCAGTTTTTTGGGAGGGTTTATGTTGTAGAAATAAAACACAGGAGGTTATTGTTTAGAGTCACATGACTGGCTTCATGCTGAGGACTGAGCCAAGGGCAGAGATGGTATTTTTATATGTGATTTATGTGATTTCACTGCAGTAACCTGTCCTTGCTATAGCTGCTGTAAACCCTGCAGGCTCCTGTTAGCGCTCTCTCTATTTCTCACTCTCTCTCTCTTTTTTTCCCTCTATCTGTTTATCTATCTATAAACCATTGTTGTGTGCATTTGTGACTGCATGCCCACACTTTCGTGCGTGTGTGTGCGTGCATGAGTGTGCATTTGCGTGTGTGTGTGTGTCTGTGTGTCTTTGTGAGGAGAGCATGTATACAGGCATTTATGTATGATTTTATTTTTGTGCACACATGGCAGGTGTAAAGAAAATATATAGATTTGGATTTGAATATGGATATTTGTATGAGAATGCAGTATTTTTGATTGAATACACCAGAATGAACAAAAAAAAAAAAAAAAGAAATGAAATT